>WNWK01000346.1:0-135000 GCA_009830355.1 Cherax destructor
ATCACTAGTGAGACCTCATTTGATTATGCAGCTCAGTTTTGGTCTCCTTACTACAGGATGGATATAGATTCTTTGGAGAACATACAAAGAAGAATGACTAAAATGATTTACAGTATAAGAAATCTCCCGTATGAAAATAGACTTAGAGCGTTGAATCTCCACTCTCTGGAGAGACGTAGAATGAGGGGAGATATCATCGAGGTGTACAAGTGGATGATGGGCATAAACAAGGGAGATATTAGTAAAATACTGAGGATATCGAACCAAGTAAGAACCAGAAATAACGGATTTAAATTGGATAAATTTAGATTTAGAAAGGACATAGGCAAGTACTGGTTTTCGAACAGAGTTGTAGATGCGTGGAACAATCTTCCGAGTACTGTGATAGAGGCTAGGACCTTGGGTGGGTTTAAAAAGAGATTGGACAAATATATGAGTGGGAGGGGCTGGGTTTGATTGGTGTCGTGAGTACGGGAATAAATTCTTAGGTAGTGGTGGTTTTGATATGGACATGCCTTGTATGGACCAGTAGGCCTTCTGCAGTGTTCCTCCATTCTTATGTTCTTATGTTCCTCCCATGGGAGACAGGTCTCCGATACTCCCACGACAGGGAGCTAGAGCCGGGTCGCTATCTGGAATAGGCACGGGCCGGAGAATTTCCGGCGAATCAACACCTCCACCTCCATCTGGAATAGACCCGGGCCGGAGGTGATCCGGCGAATCTACACCATCCCCCCCCCTAATGTTAACACTATTAAAATTAAAGGTTACAGGTTATAAGGTTACCTTACACATAGGCCATGTTCTGCCAGACCTTCCAGGTCTGTCCTTCCATTATTACTAACCAAGCAAGGCCTTTCAAAATGAGACAAAATATGATGGAAAAGACTTTAGACTGTTGCTTATACTTCTTGAAATAAATAATAGTAATCTGTTAGCCTTATTGCGCACACTTA
Organism: Cherax destructor; assembly: GCA_009830355.1. Taxonomy (NCBI): domain Eukaryota; kingdom Metazoa; phylum Arthropoda; class Malacostraca; order Decapoda; family Parastacidae; genus Cherax; species Cherax destructor. Next base: position 957 of record WNWK01000346.1, read on the forward strand.
GGCACTGTTGTCTTGGCTTTAGATTTCTGCTTACCATGACTCCCAAGTCTTTTTCACATTCAGTATGCTCAAGCTCTACTTCACCCTGTTTATAAATTCGAGGGATATTTTCATTACACTTGTCCACATTGAACGTCATTTGCCACTTTTCAGACCAAGACATTAATTTGTCCAAATCCTCCTGGAGTTCACTGGTATCCTCCTCAGAATGAATCATACGGCATATTTTTGTATCATCAGCAAATTTACTCATGTCACTTGCAATTCTATGATCAAGGTCATTCATATAAATTATGAACAACAATAGGCCTAAAACTGATCCTTGTGGAACGCCACTAGTGACTAATCCCCATTCAGATTTGACCCCATTAATGGAAACTCTCTGCTTTCTTTTGGTAAGCCATGCCTCTATCCATGCTAGAACTTTACCTCCTCTACCATGAGCTGCCACCTTTCTTAAGAGTCTCTTGTGAGGTACTCTATCGAAGGCCTTACGGAAATCCAAGTAAACTATATCATATTCTTTATCACTGTCTACTGCCTCAAATGTTTTATTGAAAAACGTCAGTAAATTTGTCAGGCAGGAACGACTTCTCGTGAACCCATGCTGAGATTCATTAATCAAATTATGTTCTGCAAGGTGACTTCTAATAATATCAGCTATAATTGATTCTAATAATTTGCCTACTATAGACGTGAGGCTTATTGGACGGTAATTTGATGGAATGGACTTATCCCCTGATTTGAATATAGGAACTACATTAGCTATCTTCCACATCTCTGGCACAACACCAATTAGGATGGACGTATTAAACACATTCGTTAATGGCTGACTAAGTTCCATCTTGCATTCTTTAAGTACCCTGGAAAACAACTCGTCGGGTCCCGGGGACTTATTTTGCTTCAGTTTATCTATCTGTTTGATAACCATGTCCCTCGTGACAGTAATATTAGTTAATTTGAATTCTTCAGGAACTGAATAATTGTTAATTTCTGGAATCTATTTTACGTCTTCTTGTGTAAAGACTGACAAAAAACAGTTATCCGTTATCCGTCAGCTGTCCATTCCCAATTTTCCTATACACTTGAAAGAACCCTTTTGTATTAGTCTTTGATTCATTAGCAACCTTAATCTCATAGTCACGTTTAGCCTTTCTAATCCCATTTTTTACTTCTCTTTTAAACTGAACATATTGGTCAATAAGGTGTTTTAGCCTCCTGTTAATCCATTTGGGATCGTTATTATTTGACCTAAATTCTCTCTGGGGAATATATATACTCTGTGCACGTTGTACATTATTAAGAAAAAAATAATTAACGCAGATCCCATCGTAATCGTTAGCTAGATTACCCTGTGGAGGCTGTGACAGGATTTATGTAGGAAAAACAGCAAGAAACCTCGAAATAAGCCTCAATGAACACATTAATGCATGTCGGAACGATAACCTGAACAGCACCTGCGTTCAACACCGAAATTTCACCAATCATCTCATGAAATTCAAAGACGCCCGTTTAGCAATCAAAGAAACTATAAATTAGACACATATGCAAAACTTGGGTATCTTTATTGAGGAAACGTTTCGCCACACAGTGGCTTCATCAGTCCAATACAAAGTAGAAAGGTGTAAGGAGAGGAGGAGTTTGAGGTAATCAGTCCCCTCGGCCTGGAGTCGATGTGTTCAGTCCATCAATCTTGTATAAACCACTGTGTGGCGAAACGTTTCCTCAATAAAGATACCCAAGTGTTGCATATGTGTCTAATATATAACTTGTCGGTTCCCTGAACCATTCATCTACAAAGAAACTAATTTCCGCAGACGCAAGTGCCTTGAATCAGCACTTATCGTTGTTTCTAACACAATTAAACAAAACAAAGGCAGCTTTACCATCTCTGAAGTCTTAGCAAGAATCCTCCTGAGAACAGTAAACCCTACCATCACATAGTCTCTCCTGGTAATACTACACGAGCACATCGTAGATGTGGAACACTGCTATAGGCCTTCTCTATTCCAACCTTCAACATAAATATTTGTCTAACCTATTTTTATACTACCCAAGTAATTGCTTTTATCACCTTTTACTCATGTGCAAGTTGATTGTTCTACCTTATTGTATTACTACTACTACTACAACTTATATCACTACTACTTCTACCACAACTAGTATTACACCTCACTCTGAGCCTATATATACCCTCTGTGTCCATATATTGTTTATTCGGCTTGACAAAGCTCTTGGAGAGCGAAACGTTGCCACAATAAAATGTCACATTAGTTGCATTTGTGTCCTTTTACTTAACATATTGTCGGTAAGTCTACCAATATTTATACAAAGATTTTTATGATGTGGGACGTTAGTGTTATCGGTCTATAATTCTTTGCAATTACTTTACTGCCACGTTTGTAGAGTGGGTCTATATCCGTTGTGTTTAGTGACTGTGGGATGACCCCTGTGTTTATGCTCCCTCTCCATAGAATATTTAAGGCACGTGAAAGGGGTTTCGTGCAGTTCTTGATGAACACGGATTTCCACGAGTTTGGGCCTGGGCAGAGTGCATGGGCAATCCTACGGTATTAGGATCTATCAGAAATTCTAGAATGAACCAGATTTTGAGTCTCTGTCATAAAAAAATCATTTAGATTGTCGACCCTTAGTCCGATTAACGTCTCGTTAAACGCTGAGTCATATTGGGACTTCATTTCTCTGCTGTAATCTGTGTAAGTTTCATCTCTTTTAAGAAGGGGTCCAATACTGGATGTGGTTTTAACCCTAGATTTGGCCCCCAAAAAATCTTTTCTTTAAGTTTCATTTATTTTGTTTTCTTTCTGTCTTTCCTGGCTCCAATATGATTCCTTAAGCTTAAGTTCAATAATTTATATTTTTATTTTTCTGGCCAGTGCCCTCTTCCGTATTTCAGACAGACTAGTCCCCTTTGACCAGCTCTGTGATTTATTTGCCTTTGCCTGTATAGAGAGCGTCTCTTTTTTGTTTTGTTTTTTACACAGGGTTTGACAAGGTAGCTTTATTGACAAGCTATTTACAAGTTAAGGGTTCCTAACTTTATTGACACGCTGAGAGATGTTACCTACATCAGCTCATTTGAAAGCATTTATATTGTTATGAAACATATAAGTAGGGAACAGGATGAAGTTGGAGCCATCTGTGGGCCAGCATTTTCATTTGATCAACTGACTTTATCTCGATGACATCATAATGATGTACGAATGTGTTCCAGACTCAAGTCATCCTGGGAATAAATGATCTCAGATGAAGTGATGTTCTCTCTCTCTCTCTCTCTCTCTCTCTCTCTCTCTCTCTCTCTCTCTCTCTCTCTCTCTCTCTCTCTCTCTCTCTCCTCTCCCTCTTTCTTTCTATTCAAGATCTTGCCTTCTTTTTCTTTGGGAACTGTGCCTTGAGCATACCTCAGGTGCCACAGATTAAATCCTTTCTAGGTAAAGGTTCTGATCCACATTGTTTAGTATATCTTCATATCGTCTTTTGCTTAGGACATGGTTAATTTGATCCCCCTGAATGTTTCTGTTATTGAAGCTCAATTTGGTGAATTCACCCCTCATAACTGATCTTAGTTTGCTGATCAAGAGCCCTGCACATACATGTCTTTACTTCGATTATGATTTGATCCGAATGTATTGTCTTTTATATGGTTTTATTTCGTACCAGAACATCATTATTAGTGAAAATAAGGTCAAGTATATTTTTCAATATTGTTGGCCACACTACTTGCTGGCTTAAGGTGAATTTGTTGCAAAGATTTAATAGCGCATGTGTGTGCGGGGATTTTCATCTGAGCTGCCTCAAGGGGTTATTTCTACTATAATATTATTTGCCACATTCTTTCATTTTAGATGTCTTAAGTTTAAATCACCTAGTAACAAAATATTTGGAGCTGGGGTTAGAATATTTTCCAGACAGTAGTCAATTTTCAAAATCTGTTTCTTGAATTGTTGGGAAGTTGCATCTGGTGGATTGTATACAACAATAATGACAAGTTTTTGGTTTTCAGTCTTTACTGCCAAAACTTTCTATGGAGTGTTTGTAACTACCATGGTTTGTTTCCCAATATTTGTGGGATCTATTGTAGCATCATCTTTCCTGAATTGATGAATAACACATTTCAGGCTGAAAAAACTTTACTGGAAGAAAACTGAATTACTTCTTTGGTCATGAGGTAGCGGCATTTTTTTGATTGGTCAAAATTCCACGTCACGTCTGTTTTTTCCAGATATTCCATGCCAACAGATTCCTCAGGCATATAATCTGCTAAGATTTTGGGGGGGCTGGGTTGCCTATTGGTGCAGTTTTTCCTGACTCCACTCTCTTTGACACCTGTAGAAACATCAGTACCACCTGTAGAAGCATCAGTACCACCTGTAGCAGCATCAGTACCACCTGTAGCAGCATCAGTACCACCACCTGTTATTACTAGTAATGTATCAACACAATCCCCCGATGCATCATCATCGTTTTTTCACCGGCATCAGAAGTGCTAGTTTGTATTTCTGGAAATTGTATATTTCGGACTATGCCTGTTTCTTTAATAACAGGACCATTACTTCCATTTGGTGCACTGATTTGCATTTCTAAATCCTCTAAAATCTAGATCTTTACAGGCACTGAATGAATGGGTGAAGACAAATCCCAACTACTCCGTTATGGTAAACTGGAGGAAATAATAGCTAGAACTGAGTATAGTACAAACTCTAATCACACAATAGAACGGGAAATTAATGTGAAGGACCTGGGAGTAGTAATGGCTGAGGATCACACCTTCAAGGTTCACGACAGTGCCACTATCACATCTGCGAGGAAAATGGTAGAATGGACAATGAGAACTTTCAAAACAAGAGATGATCCTTTTCGGAATTTCGGAAGTTGATATTCAATGGTCATCTTCCGTCACTTCCTCCCCACCGTCCGCTTCCATCTACGGATTTAGCGCTTCCTAATGATTATAATAATAATGTCCTCTTCCATCTTCTTTAATTGTTGGAGCTTCTCTTTTAACTCCCGTTTCTGGTGAAGAATTAACTCCTCCACATCCTATTTATCAACCTCCAATCTTGAAGATTGAGGCATTTATGCAACATATGGGAATCTTTACTGAAGAAACGTTTCGCCACACAGTGGATTCAGTCCAATACAAAGCAGAACGGTGTAAGGAGAGGAGGAGTTTGAGGTAATCAGTCCCTCGGCCTGGAATCGATGTGTTCAGTCCATCAATCTTGTAGAAATTACAGCATAAGTGGCTTATATAGTCCTTCTGTTTTGACTCACCTGACTACAGTATATACGTCACTTCTACTGCCCTATGCTGTACTTTCTACAAGAGTGATGGACTGAACACATCGATTCCAGGTTGAGGGAATGATTACCTCAAACTCCTCTCCTTACACCTTTCTGCTTTGTGTTGGACTGATGAAGCCACTGTGTGGCGAAACGTTTCTACAATAAAGATTCCCATATGTTGCATAAGAGTCTCAATCTTAAACTTGTCGGTTTTAAACCATTTATCAAATCTCCAATCTTACTGCCTCATCAAGAGTGACATTCTCCTGGTTTTATCCTCATCAGCCTTAAATCCTTCAATATCATAAGTGACCGAATAATTAGTAAGCCAATTAGTAAGACACTCGTAATAAAGAATGTATACACATCAGCAACTGGTTAACATGACGAACTAACCAGATGGCTGTTTTTTTTTCCTTATTCATCCAATAAAGAATTTTCTCGCTTATTAAGAGGCCATATCTCCAGGGTAGATCTCTTCCAACGGAAAACAGATGGGCCTTTAATCTCCATGTATAATAAACATTTGGGAACAACAGTATTCTCTGCAGTGGCTCCCTGGTATATAAAAACATAGCCACAACTGTGTATTACTTCACTGGAGTTCAATATTGTCCATAACTCGAAACAATAGTTGTTCACGGGAGACTGGAACAAGAGGGAGATACATATAGACAGAGACGATAGAATGGCGAGGACTCAAATGATCAGTGGTGGCTTAGGTCTTGACGCAGCTACAGTATGTTGTGGTGGCTTAGGTCTTGACGCAGCTACAGTATGTTGTGGTGGCTTAGGTCTTGACGCAGCTTCAGTATGTTGTGGTGGCTTGGGTCTTGACGCAGCTACAGTATGTTGTGGTAGCTTAGGTCTTGACGCAGCTACAGTATGTTGTGGTGGCTTAGGTCTTGACGCAGCTTCAGAATGTTCTCTGAAAAAAGTTTCCCTGGCAGAGGATGGAGGTGGAACAACTCTTGGGGCTCAGGTCAGTTGATTTAGTAATAAGTATTGCTTATCTGTCTTCTGTGCATTCCTCTCTGAAGACAATTTCCTATCTTGACCTGTTTCTGTCTCTCCTTTACATCCTCTCCAAGTTTGTTCACCTTTATTTCTACTCTTCTTGAATGTAATATTTTACTTTATATTACTCTTTGTTTTTCATCTTCATTTTTTATTTATTCCATACTTTGTGATGAACGAATCTCGCAAATTTAGGGCTTAATGAAATGATATTAAACCACTTATTTTCTTCTCCAATATTACACCGAAACTCTCCACCATTTGCTTTTCTGCTTCCTCTCCCTTCATCTTACATTTCTCTCTTCTCTCCCCTTTAGAAATTAATTATCCTAATATCGCCTTCATCTCCCTACGTCTTATCCTTATTTCTTCCTTCCCTTCTGCTATTAATTCTTCCAGTATCGCCGTTCTGATCCCTCAGGCGTCCTGTCCACCGATTTTCTCTGCACACAATTACCTCCTCATTCAAGCATTGATTGTAGCAAGCAGTGTGGGAGCTGCAAGCAGTGTGGGAGCTGCAAGCAGTGTGGGAGCTGCAAGCAGTGTGGGAGCTGCAAGCAGTGTGGGAGCTTCCATGTCTCCTGGAAGGGCCTGGGAGTACCTGTAGTAAGCAATATATTAGAGCCTGTGTGACCTCTTGTATGTCCTGCATTAAGTGACATCTTGTGAAGAACCTGCATCAAGTGGTGAGTGAGAGCTTATGTGACTCCTGGAAGGATCTTGTATCAAGTGGTGAGAGCTTGTGTGACCTGTGTCTAGTGGTGAGATCTTGTGTGACCTGTCTCTAGTGGTGAGAGCTTGTGTGACCTGAATGAAGTGGTGAGTGTTTGTGTGACCTGTCTCAAGTGGTGAGAGCTTGTGTGACCTGTCTCTAGTGGTGAGAGCTTGTGTGACCTGAATGAAGTGGTGAGAGCTTGTGTGACCTGTTTCTAGTGGTGAGAGCTTGTGTGACCTGTTTCTAGTGGTGAGAGCTTGTGTGACCTGTGTCTAGTGGTGAGATCTTGTGTGACCTGTCTCTAGTGGTGAGATCTTGTGTGACCTGTCTCTAGTGGTGAGAGCTTGTGTGACCTGAATGAAGTGGTGAGAGTTTGTGTGACCTGTCTCAAGTGGTGAGAGCTTGTGTGACCTGTCTCTAGTAATGAGAGCTTGTGTGACCTGAATGAAGTGGTGAGAGCTTGTGTGACCTGTTTCTAGTGGTGAGAGCTTGTGTGACCTATTTCTAGTGGTGAGAGCTTGTGTGACCTGTGTGTAGTGGTGAGAGCTTGTGTGACCTGTGTCTAGTGGTGAGAGCTTGTGTGACCTGTATTTAGTGGTGAGAGCTTGTGTGATCTGTATTAAGTGGTGAGATCTTGTGTGACCTGTATCAAGTGGTGAGAGCTTGTGTGACCTGTATCAAGTGGTGAGAGCATGTGTGACCTGTATCAAGTAGTGAGAGCTTGTGTGACCTGTATTAAGTAATGATATCTTGTGTGACCTGTATCAAGTGGTGAGAGCTTGTGTGACCTGTATTAAGTGGTGAGAGCTTGTGTGACCTGTATTAAGTGGTGAGATCTTGTGTGACCTGTATCAAGTAGTGAGAGCTTGTGTGACCTGTATAAGTGGTGAGATCTTGTGTGACCTGTATCAAGTGGTTAGAGCTTGTGTGACCTGTATTAAGTGGTGAGATCTTGTGTGACCTGTATCAAGTGGTTAGAGCTTGTGTGACCTGTATTAAGTGGTGAGAGCTTGTGTGACCTGTATCAAGTGGTTAGAGCTTGTGTGATCTGTGTTAAGTGGTGAGATCTTGTGTGACCTATATAAAGTGGTAAGATCTTGTGTGACCTGTATCAAGTAGTGAGAGCTTGTGTGACCTGTATTAAGTGGTGATATCTTGTGTGACCTGTTTCAAGTGGTGAGAGCTTGTGTGACCTGTATCAAGTGGTGAGATCATGTGTGACTTGTATCAAGTAGTGAGAGCTTGTGTGACCTGTATTAAGTGATGATATCTTGTGTGACCTGTATCAAGTGGTGAGAGCTTGTGTGACCTGTATCAAGTGGTGAGAGCTTGCGTAACCTGAATAAAGTGGTGAGTGTTACTAAACATTGCAATACATCACCATAAAAGAAAGTTAATGAAATTATCCTATAACACAAATAATTATATCTAAGTCATACCTCTTTAAGTGTATTACATAAAACAAATCAAGACTTTTAACCACTTGGGTCTGTCATCTGTTCCTTATGATTCTTTTCATGTAAACACGTGTAGTAACTCTGGCCTTCCTGCAGATATCCTGAGAAATATTTCCAACTAAAACATTATCTAGCCAGGTACATTTATTGACATTGAGAACCTCAATCATTATATAGCAGTCAGCAGCTGCAGAACTGGAATATTGACTTCTAGTGCACCTAAATTCCTTCTAATGACGTGCTGATAACAAACTAAAACACATTCAAAATATTCTTGCGGCTTCACCAATGTTTTTTTTTCTTTTCATGGAGTGGTCTTTAAACAAGAGTGGTTATAGTTTGGGTAGCCCACTTTCATTAGTGTTGCCTAAATTAAAAGAGGAATGCTTTGGATTAAATTTGCCTCCTAATTACTAACCACCAGTTACACTATGGCTATTTACATCTGTGAAGAAACGTGGGGAGATGTTTCTACCTCTTTTAATAAATTTCACATAAGAACATAAGATCATAAGAAAGGAGGAACACTGCAGCAGGCCTGTTGGCCCATACTAGGCAGGTCCTTCACAATCCGTCCCACTAACAGAATATTTGCTCAACCCAATTTTCAATGCTACCCAAGAAATAAGCTTTGACAATTCTACCCACTCATGCGCGAGTCCCACTCAAATCCAACCCCTCTCACTCATGAATTTATCCAACCTAAATTTGAAACTACCCAAGGTCCTAGCTTCAATAACCCTACTAGGCAGACTGTTCCACTCATCAACTACCTTATTTCCAAACCAATACTTTCCTATATCCTTACTAAATCTAAACTTATCTAACTTGAATCCATTATTGCGGGTTCTCTCTTGGAGAGATATCCTCAAGACCTTATTTATATCCCCTTTGTTAATACCCATTTTCCACTTGTATACCTCGATCATGTCTCCCCTCATTCTACGTCTTACAAGTGAATGTAATTTAAGGGTCTTCAATCTTTCTTCGTAAGGAAGATTTCTAATGCTATGTATTAATTTAGTCATTCTACGCTGAATGTTTTCTAACGAATTTATGTCCATTCTGTAATATGGAGACCAAAACTGAGCTGCGTAATCTAGGTGAGGCCTTACTAATGATGTATAAAGCTGTAATATAACCTCTGGACTTCTGTTGCTAACACTTCTTGATATAAATCCCAGTAATCTATTTGCCTTATTACGTACGCTTAGGCATTGCTGTCTTGGTTTAAGGTTGCTGCTTACCATCACCCCCAAGTCCTTCTCGCAATCTGTATGGCTAAGTTCTACGTTATTTAACTTATAAGTGCTTGGGTTATGGACACTCCCGAGCTTCAGAACCTTGCATTTATCTACATTAAATTGCATCTGCCACTTTTCTGACCACGAATTAAGTTTGTCTAAATCTTCCTGAAGTTCTATGACATCTATGTTTGAATCAATTATCCTACCTATCTTCGTGTCGTCGGCGAATTTGCTCATATCACTAGTAATTCCCTCGTCAAGGTCATTGATATATATTATAAATAACAATGGGCCTAAGACTGATCCCTGTGGAACACCACTTGTTACAAGTCCCCATTCGGATTTAACCCCATTTATGCACACTCTCTGCTTCCTATTGGTGAGCCATGACTCGATCCATGACAGCACTTTTCCCCCAATGCCATGAGCTGCCACTTTCTTTAACAGTCTCTGGTGCGGTACTCTATCAAAAGCCTTACTAAAGTCTAAATAAACAATATCGAATTCTTTATCGTGATCAACAGCCTCAAAAGCTTTAGTGAAGAAGGTTAATAAATTAGATAGGCAGGAACGGCCCCTCGTGAATCCATGCTGAGTATCATTAATCAAATTATGGTTATCTAGATGGCTTCTAATAATATCAGCTATAATTGACTATAGTAATTTGCCTACAATTGAGGTCAGGCTTATTGGGCGGTAATTAGAACCTCCCGTCTATGTGCTAAACATTAACTGTGAAAAATGTTTGTAATGTGTATTTAAAATAGATGGCAAAAACCCAACTTAAACAATGCGTTTTGATATGTGTGCTTAAGCAATGTATTCATGAGTTGCATGGATGATGAGGGAGTTTTAAAAGGAGTGTAGTATATTGTAAACGAAAGAACTAAAAGGCATACGGACAAGTTACAACTAAGGCCCACCATATCAAGTAAAGGGTCTTCCTCATATTTACAAAATGGCTGAGTGGTCAACTTTCACAGTAATTTCAAAGGAAAAAAATACAACTATATCATACATGTTGAAGATCACGGACGAAATTTTGAACTTTAATCTTCACTACATTCAAATACAAAATAAACTTCCAAAAATAAATTACTAATAAATAAATAACAAAATGCTTCGGAGAAAACACTATATTTTTCTATGACGTGTTTTCTATCTTCTCGGAGAATGGAGGTCTTGCATTAGCACTAGACCAGGTGCTACCCCATATATATATATATATATATATATATATATATATATATATATATATATATATATATATATATATATATATATATATATATATATATATATATATATATATCATATATATATATATATATATATATATATATTGTTGTTGTTGTTAGGTACGCCGGTATGTCCGGCCCGGGTTTTCTCAAATGTTGACCCGGCCTTGGCCCCTGGGTAGAGGGTGTCGATCATCTTCTTCTTTCTTCATTCTTCTTTCTTGGGCCCCCGGGTGGGGAGCGACGTCTTCTTCTTTCTTCTTTCTTGGGGCCCCCCGGGTGGGGGGCGACTTCTTCTTCTCTCTTGCTGTGGGGATTGTCTTCTGGCATCGCATCTTCATCAGCAGTCGTCCTTTGGGCTTCGGACTCTTGTAGTCCCGGCAGGCGTATCTTCACATGGTTGGTAGGAAAGTCATCAGGCTGTAGTTCCAACTACATCATACATAGGCTCCTATTGGGCTTTTTTTTTTTTTTTAATAAGCGGAGGGGAAGAAGAAGGATAGGGGATGAGATGGAAGGAAGTGAGAGAGAGTATAGCGGTGGTGACTGGTCTTGATCATCTACGGGATTCATCAGGTGTTGTCTTCGCTGAGTTCTTCGTCGTCATCGTCATCGAGGTGGCGGGTGAGCGGCTAGGACTGGGAGCAGTGTCTCCAAGTCATGGGTAGCCAGGTAAACCAGCCGGGCTGCCTTGTCCTCGCGGGTCAGATCCGCAGATGCCATCGGGAAGTGCCTGCGGCGGATGTCCATCGTCGCTGGGCAGTCGAGCATGTAGTGAGCCAGAGGGTGTTGGACCATCTGGTCACAGTGGCGGCAAAGCTCTTCACTCCTGCGTTCGATGAGGCGCTTTGCAGTAGGGTAGCCGAGGCGCAGGCGGTGGATACTAACTTGCAGCTCCCTGGGGAGTTTCCTCATGTTTGGTGGGGGTTCCCTCCGCGTAGCCCTGTCGTACCAGTGTCGGCTCCGGGATGCTCCTGGTGCAGGTAACGGGCGTCTGGCTGCCGAGGCTGCCCCCAGGTGCACCTGCCTGCGGCTAATAGCAATCGTGGTTGTAGGTTGAGCAGCAAGTGTGGCAGATTTAGCCGCCCTATCTGCCGCATCATTCCCCGGAAGATCAATGTGGCTTGGAATCCAATTGATTGTCGCTTAACGGCCTTGCTCGGCGAGTGAGTGTAGGTCCCTCCTGATAGCGGTGAGGAGCCGTATGTTGTCCCTGGGTTCCCTATGCATGATGGCCTGTATCGCCGCCCTGGAGTCGACATGGATGACCGGAGGCTGTTGGTGTCCTTGGAGTGCGTGTTGAGTGGCCTTCAGGATGGCGTAGAGTTCTGCCTGGAGGATGCTGCAGTGGTCTGGGAGGCGCCAGCCGGCCGTTAAGGAGGGGTAATGCATCCCAGCACCCGTGCGGCCAGCCTCGGGGTCTCTTGAACCATCAGTGTAGTACACTGCACACCCGGGGTGCTCCGCTGCAGCGATGCTTGCGGCAGCCCACCGCTGCAGCACGCTCTGTGGGCAGTGCCGCTTGCTGGCTGGGAGGGCTGCAAGATGGGTTACGACAGGGTCTGGTGCCCATGGTGGTGGCACTGTGTACCCATCGACTGGCCGGTCGCAACCCTTGTCCTCTAGGAGCGGCATGGGCAGGAGCTCCTTTGTCACGTCTGCAGCCGACCACAGCCACAGTCGGACACGGCCTCCCGCGAAGGTGCCCAGCTGACAGTCAAGGAGGTCTCTCAGCAGTCGTTCACCGCCCGGCAGCTGGACATATTTGGCCACCCTCCTGGCGGCAGCAAGGGCAATCCTGTCACTTAAGGGCTGTAGTTGGGCCTCTTTGTTCAGAGACACTGTGTTGGTCCATCCGGGCCCCAGTATGACCCTAGCCGCAGCATTTTGCACGACGCTGAGGCGCTTCAGGCATGAGGGTGAGCATGGGCCAGGGTGATAGCCCGTAATCGACAAGAGAGCGCACTGCCTGCACGTAGAACATCCGGAGGATATCGTGGCTGGCACCGGCCCTAGGATTTGTCAGGGCACGCATGGCCGTGACCCGCTGCATGGCTCGTTCTCTGACATACTCTGCCTGTTTGCGGAAGGAGAGTCGGCTGTCAATGTATATACCCAGGTATTGGTAACTGTGGACCCAGTCCAGGTTGATGTCTGAGATCCTCAGCCTGGCATCAGGCACCCTGGCACGAATATATATATATATATATATATATATATATATATATATATATATATATATATATATATATATATATATATATATATATATATATATATATGTATATATGTACTCATCTAGTTGTGGTTGGAGGGGTCGATTCATAGCTCCTGGCCCCACCTCTTCACTGGCCGCTACTGGGTCACTCTCCCTTCGCCATGAGCTTTATCATGCCTCTTCATAAAGCCATGTATGTAACCTGCCTCCACTACATCACATCCCAAACTATTCCACTTCCCGACCACTCTGTGACTGAAGAAATACTTCCTAACATCCCTGTGATTCATCTGAGTCTTCAACTTCCAACTGTGTCCCCTTGTTGCTGTGTCCCATCTCTGGAACATTCTGTCTCTGTCCACCCTATCAATTCCTCTCAGTATCTTATATGTCGTTATCGTGTTTCCCCTACCTCTCGTGTCCTCCAGTGTCGTCAGGTCGATTTCCCTTAACCTCTCCTCGTAAGACATAGCCCTTAGCTCCGGGATTAGTCTTGTTGCAAACCTTTGCACTTTATCTAGCTTCTTTTCGTGCTTGGCTAGATGTGGGTTCCAAACTGGTGCTGCATACTCCAGTATGGGCCTAACGTACACAGTGTACAGGGTCCTGAACGATTCTTTATTAAGATGTCGGAATGCTGTTCTTAGGTTTGCTAGGCGCCCGTATGCTGCAGCAGTTATTTGGTTGATGTGCGCCTCAGGAGATGTGCCTGGTGTTATACTCACCCCAAGTTCTTTTTCCTTAATTGAGGTTTGTAGTCTCTGGCCCCCTTAGACTGTACTCCGTCTGCGGTCTTCTTTGCCCTTCCCCAATCTTAATGACTTTGCACTTGGTGGGGTTGAACTCCAGGAGCCAATTTCTGGACCAGGGCTGCAGCCTGTCCAGATCCCTTTGTAGTTCTGCCTGGTACTCGTCGGATTGAATTCTTCTCATCAACTTCACATCATCTGCAAACAGGGGCACTTCGGAGTCTATTCCTTCCGTCATGTCGTTCACAAATACCAGAAACAGCACCGGTCGTAGGACTGACCCCTGTGGAACCCCACTCGTCACCGGCGCCCACTCTGACACCTCGCCACGTACCATGACTCGCTGCTGTCTTCCTGACAGGTATTCCCTGATCCATTGTAGTGCCTTCCCTGTTATCCCTGCTTGGTCCTCCAGCTTCTGCACTAATCTTTTGTGTGGAACTGTGTCAAACGCCTTCTTACAGTCCAGGAATATGCAATCTACCCACCCCTCTTTCTCATGTCTTACTGCTGTCACCCTGTCGTAGAACTCCAGTAGGTTTGTGACACAGGATTTCCCGTCCCTGAAACCGTGTTGGCCGTCGTTGATAAGCTCATTCCTTTCTAGGTGCTCCACCACTCTTCTCCTGACTATCTTCTCCATGACCTTGCATACTGTACATGTCAGTGACACTGGTCTGTAGTTTAGTGCTACGTTCCTGTCTCTTTTTTTTTAAAAATTGGAACTACATTTGCTGTCGTCCATACGTCAGGTAGTTGCCCTGTTTCGATAGACGTTTTGAAGATTGTTGTTAGAGGTACACATAGCTCCTCTGCTCCCTCTCTCAGGACCCATGGAGAGATGTTATCCGGCCCCATCGCCTTTGAGGTATCCAGCTCGCTTAGTAGCCTCTTCACTTCCTCCTCAGTTGTGTGTATTGTGTCCAGCACCTGATGGTGTTGTGTGCAAGTGAAGTCAAGGTGATGGAAATCTTAAACTCAAGAACTTTCACACTTCTCAGTGCATCATCAGGAGCTGTGCAATGTTGCAAAGGTAGCAACAGGGTAACGAAAGGAAGTTTTCTCAGAGGACAGTAGCGTAAGTGACTTCGCCAGCGTCCCTCTCAGAAATACGAGAGCTGCGGCCGAATGCCACACACCCACATGCCCCCACACCCCACCCTCTATGGGGTCGGGTAGGGTGGGCCTCCAAGTTTGCGGATACCAGGATGTTAGAAACTAGATTTAATAGCCAGCCCTAAGCTTCTAATCGGTGAGTACAAGTCATGTGACATACTAGATTACGTTACAATCGAAGACAGTACACATACAGAATGCAGCTATTATTTATAACCTTCTAAAGTACCACAGTATTTAAACAGGTTAGGACCTCAATAGATCATTCTGTTTGCCTTTAGGCAATCCACACATGCGCAACGATACCTGAATGAACCCCCCATGCCTACATCCTTACTGCTAATGCTATATAGATCCAATTGCACTCAGTGATTGCAACCACTTGGCCTTGTGTACCTCTAACCTTACGGTACCTTTATGCAGTAGT
Source organism: Cherax destructor (assembly GCA_009830355.1). Lineage (NCBI taxonomy): Eukaryota > Metazoa > Arthropoda > Malacostraca > Decapoda > Parastacidae > Cherax > Cherax destructor. The sequence continues at coordinate 16,448 of WNWK01000346.1, forward strand.
AGCTAAGCTTGTTATACATTGTGCCGACGTTCACACGGACGTAACATCATGTTATACATTATATCGATGTTCCCGACGGGTGTATGGCGATGTTCAGTGCGCAAACTCTGGGTAAACGTAGGGCCTTCTCAACAAAATTCCTGGGGTATCTCAGTTTTGTGACTATGTTAAATATCTTGTTGATTTCATCCTCTAAATACTCAGGACTGCAGTTACGCAAATCTCTCAGGAACATTGTAAGGAAAACACTCCATTAACCCTAGAATCATGATTGGAATAATAATGAATGTATGATGACACATAAGTGGTCTTCCTGTAGACTGTAAATTTGAATCTTCTGTCGACGCGATGGATTAAATCATCTAAGAAGGGTAGAGTGTTATCTATTTCATGCTCTACTGTGAACTTAATGGAAGGAACCAGACCATTGAGTCTAGGTAGGAACTCATCAATGTTGTGATCTCTAGGCCAAAGGAAAAGAACATCATCTGCGTATCTGAACCACCTAGCTTTATTTGGGAGAAAATGTTTAAGGAATGTAGTCTCATAAAATTCCACGTACAGGATGCTGAGTAAGAGGCTGAGGGGATTTCCCATAGCTATGCCCTGTTTTTGAGCATAGTGCTTTCCTTCAAACAAAAATTTGCAATCCATTACACAAAGTTAAATCAACTCAATAATTATATTCGTGGAGTAGTACAAGGAGAAGTTTTCTAAACAAACCATACCACGAGTGGGGTTCGAACCCGCGGTTAGAGAGTCTCAAAACTCCAGACCGTCTAGTAAGCCACTGGGCCGGCTAGCTTCAATAAGATTCATCCAACTAGGTATATTTCTACAAAATAGGAAGGTTAGCATAGCCACCACTGTGTCCACAAATGCAAGTTTTTACAGACGAATCTCCCGCTAGCATGACCGTGACGAACTCTAGCTCAAGTCCCCTTCAAAGCCGTCCAACATGACTAACGAAATCGTAATGACACGATTGAAGCTAGCTGGCCCAGTGGCTTACTCGACGGTCTGGAGTTTTGAGGCTCTCTGACCGCGGGTTCGAACCCGCGATTTCGTGAGTCAGAAGTTTTCTAGTTTATCTTCAAGTTACCTGTTCTAATCACCCACCAGGGTGGGCTGCCGCCCGTATAATTGTACCCAACACTTCCATTATGGAAAGAAACATAAATGAGTCCTCTCTCTTGAAACATGATAGGAATACCATGTAAGACTCAAATTATGGGCTTTACAAATATTAATCGACACAGAGAACAGTGTTAGGCAGCACTTGGGAACATATTCTGAGACCCTCCCCAGTGTTTCTGGAAAATTCTAGATGGTCAGGACATAGGGTAGTGTCAAATGAGCGCATTTGTTCCTTCTAGTTTATTAATTAGAAGGTTACACATAATAGCTACGTTCTGTATGTGTATTATCTTCTATTGTAACGTAATCTAGTATGTCACATAAACTGTACTCAGCGATTAGAAGAAGCTTAGGGGTGGCTATTAAATCTTATATTAATATTACGTATAATCCAAAAGAAGCGCTAAACATTAAATTTTCTAGTTTCTTACATCCTGGTATCCTCAAACTTAGAGGCCCACCCTACCCGACCCCACAGAGGGTCGGGTGTGGGGGGCATGTATTTTTGAGAGAGACGCTGACGGAGTCATTTAAGCTACTATCCTCTGAGAAAACTTCCCCCCATTTTCCCTGTTGCTACCTTTGCAACATTGCACAGCACCTGATGACGCACTGAGAAGTGTGAAAGTACTTGAGCTTAAGATTTCCACTCCCCGTGGCTTGTCTTGCATTGTTAAGCTCGCTCTGGTCACCCATCAATATCAAAAACAGACTCCAACATAGAATAAGTGAGGAAGGCTATTCACAGAAACCGTCATTACAGTATCCAGGACATTATAAGTCCTGTTGGAATTTCTTTTGCGTCGTGAGAAAACATCTTGACTAAAAATCTTAACATGAATCGAGTGGTTGCAAAATTTGTGCCCCACTCTGTGACTCAAGACCAGCAGGACAATCGTCTTCCGGTTAAAAATAACATGACAGTCATCCCCGGACCTCACTATTTCTTTGATCTAGCCTCATGTGGCTTGTTTCTCTTCCTGAAATTAAAAATGGCACTCACGCAGTGGCGTTTTAACGACGTGACGAAGTTTCAAGCAGAATTGCAGGCCTCTCTAAATGCCTTTCAAACATCCAGAAATATTTCGAGAAGCGGCAGAGTCGCTGGGATCCGCGTACGGCCTCCACAAAAGATTAACTCGAAGGAGACTTTAAGGGGCACGTAAGTTCCCCCGTCGTCTAATAACATGTTCATTTGGCCATAATTACTATCGCATTTGCTTTGTCTGTTTCGTAAGGTGAATTTCAGGATCTTTCCTTAATTCATGTTATAACTTAACAAATCTTTGAGGACAATTGTGATGTAGAGGTCTGAACAAAGCTCATTCCTCAACAACAATATTGTCCTCAAAGATTTGTTAAGTTATACCATGAATTAAGGAAAGATCCTGGACTTCTCCTTACGAAACAGACAAAGCAAATGCGATAGTAATTATGGACAAATGAACATGTTATTAGAAGACGTGGAAATTTACGTGCCATTTAAACAGGTGGTTAGGTAAGACCATTTAGTTTTTAAGTCAAGGAACTTTTTGAATAGCAGCTGATAGATATAAGTCACAGACGCTCACCCATCCCAACCACGGACATGAAAATGAAGGGTAGCTCCAATTCCTTCGATCTAGATCACCCATCCCTCACCTACTCTCCGCACAACAACCACTCACCCACCCACTCACTCTCCTCCCCACTCCAATCCCTCGGATCTAGAATATCCATTCCCATCCCACTATAAGCCATTATTCTTTCTCACCCGAAATCCCCGCTCCATTTTCTTGGATCTGGGTCACGAACTGCCTCCATCCTATAAGCTTACCCTCATCTGCCCATCACCAACCCCGACCCCGACCCACCATCATCCACATCAAAGATGAACCTCGTCTCCCACAAGCTCAACCAATGTTCCTACTCACACATCTTCTTGTGTTTTCATCTTTACCTTCACCAACAAACTTCTTAACTAATACCAAGTGTGCTCATGAACCTTGAATAAATTTATATATTTTTTTCCTTCCTTTCCCAGGATTAATGAGTAAAAATTACTTTCATGTCGGAAATACCGAATTGTAAATCTTGAGAATTGCCTCTGAGACTTTGATATGAATGCGAATAAATTATTAAAGTTAATACTTGATTTAGGCGCAGAAGATCAGAGGGAATAAACCCCACTGAACCAGACAATTATATCCTTAAAACAAAACAAAAAGGATACAGGGAAAAGTGAGTGAGATGAGGACTGATATGAAGACTGTGGATGAGGTGAGGAAGATGACTGAGAAGGAAGAGAGGGTGAAATGGAGCTGGGTATTTCAGGTGAGGTATGGAGAATGTGGGTGGGGGAGGCGATACGTGTGGGTAGTGAGACACTTAAGAAAAATTATGTAGCATTGTTCAAATTAAATCATTGGACCATTAGCCCTAAATTAATGCTTTTTGTTTACCTCCTTCCTCTGCCTCAATACTTCCAAAAGATTTTCTCGACTTTTATTAACGCTAAATTTAACGATAAACCATATTAACAGAAGAGTCCTCAAGTGGGAAGCCTTCCCAAGGTCACTGACATCTATGGCTGGCTGTATACTACGGTATTTGTCAGGTTTTTACACATGCCAGAAATACCGTCCTGTAGTTTCGTGCTTACCCTTATGCTCTTGTTTCTGCGGGACTATTAATATAGAATAAATAAGCTACTGTAATTCTGCATCCTTTACCTGCATTTAAAGAAATGTGTTTTAAAAACTAAGTTAACTAAATAATAATACTAAGTTTGGGTTTTGTAGACAACTGAGCATTAGACAATGTCATAATTATGCTGTAAAGGATGTTAATTCTAACAGTGACTGATGACTTTTTTGTTGATGAAACTTTTTAAGAAGAATTACAAGGCAAGCTGAATTATTCATATTACACACACACACACACACACACACACACACACACACACACACACACACACATCCATCGAAACAGGGCGACTACCTGAGGTATGGAAGACAGCAAATGTAGTCCCAATTTTTAAAAAAGGAGACAGACATGAGCACTAAACTACAGACCAGTTTCATTGACATGTATAGTATGCAAGGTCATGGAGAAGATCATCAGGAGAAGAGTGGTGGAGCACCTAGAAAGAAACGAGCTTATCAACGACAGCCAGCATGGTTTCACGGATGGGAAATCCTGCGTTACAAACCTACTGGAGTTCTATGACAGGGTGACGGCAGTAAGACAAGAGAGAGAGGGATGGGTAGATTGCATTTTCTTGGACTGCAAGAAGGCGTTTGACACAGTTCTACACAAAAGATTAGTGCAAAAGCTGGAGGACCAGGCAGAAATAACAGGGAAGGCTCTGCAATGGATCAGGGAATACCTGTCCGGAAGACAACAGCGAGTAATGGTACGTGGCGAGGAGTCAGAGTGGGCACCTGCAACGAGCGGGGTGCCAAAGGGATCAGTCCTAGGACCGGTGCTGTTTCTGGTATTTGTGAACGACATGACGGAAGGAATAGACACCGAAGTGTCCCTGTTTGCAGATGATGTGAAGTTGATGAGAAGAATTCAATCGGACGAGGACCAGGCAGAACTACAGAGGGATCTGGACAGGCTGCAAGCCTGGTACAGCCATTGGCTCCTGGAGTTCAACCCCACCAATCCGGAGCTAAGGCAAAGTCATGAGATAGGAAGGGCAAAGACCGCAGATGGAGTACAGTCTAGGGGGCCAGAGACTAAAAACCTCAATCAAGAAAAAGATCTTGGGTGAGTATAACACCAGGCACATCTCCTGAGGCGCACATCAATAAATAACTGCTGCAGCATATGGGGCCTAGCTAATCCTAAGGAACAGCATTCCGACATCTTAATAAAGAAATCGTTCAGGACCGTACACTGTACGTTAGACCCATACTCGAGTATGCGCCAGTTTGAAACCACATCAGCCAAGCACGAAAAAGCTAGATAAAGTGCAAGGTTTACAACAAGACTAATCCCGGAGCTAAGTGGTATGTCCCTACTAGGAGAGGTTAAGGGAAATCGACCTGACGACACTGGAGGACAGGAGAGATAGGGAGGACATGATAACGACATATAAGATACTGAGAGGAATTGACAAGGTGGACAGAGACAGACTGTTCCAGAGATGGGACACAGCAACAAGGTGACACAGTTGGAAGTTGAAGACTCAAATGAATCACAGGGATGTTAGGAAGTATTTCTTCAGTCATAGAGTGGTCGGTAAGTGGAATAGTCTAGAAAGTGATGTAATGGAGGCAGGATCCATACATAGCTTTAAGGACAGGTATGACAAAGCTCATGGACTGGTAGAGTGACCGAGTAGCGGCCAGTGAAGAAGCGGGGCAAGGAGCTGTGAATCGACACCTGCAACCACAACTAAGTGAGTACACGCACACACACAAACACTCACACAGGGTTAGTCAGAGGTGTCCCTGTTTGCAGACGATGTGAAACCAATGAGGAGAATACAGACAGAAGAGGATGCAGTAAGCCTAAGAGGTCAAAGGCTGTAAAACTCACTCAGGAGAAAGGATTTTGGGGTAATTATCATACCGAGCACTTCTCTTGAGGTGCACATCAAACAAATAACTGTTGCATCTCACGGACGCCTGGCTAACCTGAGAATAGCAAAGAAAGATTCACGACACAGTTCACCGTATACGTCAGGCCCATGTTGGAGTATGTAGCACCAGTATGGAGCCCACACATGGTCAAACACGTTAGTTTGCAACATGACTAGTCTCTGAACTGAGAGGTTTGTCCTACAAGAAGAGGTTAAGGGAACTCAACCTGACAACACTGGAAGACAAAAGGGATGGGGGGGGGGGAACATGATAATAACATATAAAATACTGAGAAGAATTGAGAGGCTGAATAATGACGGGATGTTTCAGAGATGCCACACATCAACAAGGGTTCACAACTGGAAGCTGAAAACTCAGACATAGGAATGTTAGGAAGTATTTCTTCAGCCAAAGAGTTGTCAGGAATTGGAACAATCTGAAGAGAGATGTAACGGAGGGAGGATTTATACATAGCATTAAGAAGAGTTATGATAAAGCTCATGGAGCAGAGAGTGGACCTAGTAGCGACCAGTGAAGAGGCGAGGCTAGGGGCTATGAATCGACCCCTGCGACCACAATTAGGTGAGTACACACCACACACACACACACACACACACACACACACACACACACACACACACACACACACACACACACACAATATGCATCATTAATTTAGTTAATAATAATGTCATCACGGATAGTAAATATTCCTACTGGATAAATTCAACAAATATATTTAAACTTTTTAATATAATGATTGTTATAAAATTCGAAAATTATTCATGATATTTCTTCATTTTCTTTCTGATTGTGTGGAATAAAAAGTTGTCAAATAAATATATGGTAAATAGTGTGCTGGATAATTTTGATGAATTATACAATAAATCCAGAAACCTAGATACGAAAAAGGAAAAAGCAAATATTAACCATTGTCCTAGTGATTATTTTATTATTTATGAAATAGATGAAAAACACAGTGCATTATAATTCATTTCAAAATATGGAATAAGTTAATTGAAACTCTCTGATATTCAAAAATTTGATTAAAACAAAACTTTTATAACAGCAGCTTATGTATTTAAGTGAAATATATTACTGGCCTATTTGCTGCATCTTTCTTTCTTTCTCTCTCTTTCTCTCTCTCTCTCTCTCTCTCTCTCTCTCTCTCTCTCTCTCTCTCTCTCTCTCTCTCTCTCTCTCTCTCTCTCTGTCTATCAGAACAACCACTTACCACTGTGAAAAAATAATGGGTGAGATGGTCAAGGACCTATCAATCATAGTTGATATTCTTCACAAATTTAATAATTTTAATTTGTCCAACAGAGCTTAAATTCTTCTGAAATTTTGTTAATTATAAATGTATCTAATTTGTATAATCCTAAACTAATATTCATATTAATTTCAAAACTATTTTTCACGAAGCTTGATTCTGTTATATCTCATCCATGGACCAGTTTGATGCAACTTTCTCAGCCTTTTGAAAATCAATTGGATCGTTAAAATCTATCACATGAATCAGTAGAGCATTAGACTCTTGTCCGGTTCTAATGCAATATTTATGTTGTTGCAATCTTAGTTCAAGGCTTATCCTAGTTTGACTGTCATAAACTTTATATTATTTTTACTTGGAATCTTGTAGACACAGCCATCAGCATTATTTGGAAAAAAAAAAAAATTATTTTTTTGGCTGTATCAAGATTTTTAAATACAACTTTAATTTTAAAAATTTTAAGCAGATAAAATATATGAAAAAAGTTTGTCCATTTTGTCCTTTTTTGAATTGTAAAAAGTATTTCTAGCAATTTTCAATGATTTATCAAATAAGTGTTTTGAGTAGTTTACATTAGTTATTAGTAATTTCATGAATCTTCAATATTTATCCATGTACTCTGGACTACTAATATGCAAACCTCTCATAACCATTCATGAGAATACAGAAAGTTTAACTCTATCATGACATAAGAATAATAGTACACATAAAAGCAGTTATTTGATGGTTTTCTGTATATCTTTAGTTCAAAATCATGGTTCCCTTTAATAATTATAACATCTAGAAAAGACAATAAGTTATTTTTTTCAAACTCAACTGTAAAATTTAAGGAATGAGTTAGACTATTTAATTCAACAAGGAAATGGTTTATATCCATATTCTTAGGTAACAAAAAAAGGCACAATACCGTGACTGGAACAATACACAAATAACCTGCACATAGAAGAGAGAAGCTTACCACGACGTTTCGGTCAAAGTCGGACCGAAACGTCGTCGTGGGCTCCTCTCTTCTATATGCGGGTTATTTGTGTATATTTTTAGGCATTAGGTATATTTTGTTTCAAAATATACCATGTACAAATTGCTAATGACGAGTGAGAGAGGGTTTCCTGTTGCCATACCAAATTTCTGAGTGTAAAACTGGCCATTAAACACAAACTTTTGCACCAACAATAGAAGGTTTAATAAGCTCAATGATTATAGGTACTGTCAATGGTAAATCGTAAATAACAAATTCTTCAGAGAGAAAATTTAATAAATCATGAACAGAAATTTTTGTAAACAAAGAAGTAACATCAAATCTATATTGATTTTAACGTTGAATCTATGCTGTTTTTGATGCTAAAATTATTTTTTTAAAAGCATTTGGACATATCTATTAGCTAGTTTTATAATTTATAGGAATAAGTGTCAGTATCATCTAAAAGATTCTTCATTTTACCTTGGTAATCAGTTTTTTTTTTAATTTCTACTGGTTTAGTAATATGCAGATTTCTCATTAATAATAAAATTTTCATAAAACTTAAATTTTTTTTAGGACAATTGGGAATATTTTGTTTCATCATAGAACTATAAACCATTCCCTTACTTATATTAATTTTGTCACTGGATAAATCAGTTGATTTTTCTAAGTTACAAAAGGCATTTACAATTTCCACATTATTGACTATTTCAGAAGTTGCAAAACTTAGACCAAAATCTAGAGCAGCGGTTGTATTTTTATCTAATGCTTCATTTGACAAGTTAATTATAAAACTCAAATCGAATTTTAAGCTTTTGTGATTTGATCAGTGCAGAGGATAACTGGGAAACAAAAGAAATAAGATTAGAAAACCTTACTGAGAATATTCTGAATGGTCGTGTGGTATCCATTGGTCCAATAATGTCGCAGTGAACAGGTGATATCACAGTATTGGTCAGGTGTTGTATGTTGACCGCGAGGTGTAATCTCGTCCTTATATAACTTCTGATGATCTTTTATTTTTACAGTTCCTTGATAATGTGAGAAATAACGAGTGCTTGGAAGTTCACTATTTTTTCACAATAGTTGTCGCGCATATTGTGACATCACCTGTTTACTGTGCTTTTATGCATATGCATATATATATATATATATATATATATATATATATATATATATATATATATATGAGTAGCTTATCGTCTTTCTGAGGATGAGGTCCAATAAAGTTCTAGAGGTACCTCCCTATATATATATATATATATATATATATATATATATATATATATATATATATATATATATATATATATATATATATATATATATATATATATATATATATATATATGAAAATACTTTCATCATTCAACACTTTCACCTCACTCATACATAATCACTGTCTTTGCAGAGACGCTCAGATACGACAGTTTAGAAGTAACTCCAAGCTGCCAATATCCTTTAAAGTGCAGGCATTGTACTTCCCATTTCCAGGACTCAAGTCCGGCTAACCGGTTTCCTTGAATCCCTTCCCTAAATATTACCCTGCTCACACTCCAACAGCTCGTCAGGTCCCAAAAACCATTCGTTTCCATTCACTCCTAACACGCTCACGCATGAATATGTATATATTGTGTTTGTGTGTGTGTAGACGGCCGGCGTCATGTAGACACCGGGAGTCTACCAGCAACGTGGGATGGCTCGAAAAGACTAAAACGCTTTGATAGTTTTTTTTTTTACATTTAGTATTTTATATTGGAGAAGGGCTTTTAACCCTTTGCTCTCGGCATTTTAGTCGTCTCAATAAACACTCATTAGTATGTAGTATATTTCGATTATACCTGGAGGATGTTCCAGGGGTCAACGCCCTCGGAGACCCTTCCATGACCAGACTTCGTGGTGGATCAGGGCCAGAACAACCAGGCTGTTACTGCTGACCACACGCAATCCAGCATACGAACCACAGCCCGGCTAGTCAGATACTGATTTTAGGTGTCTGTCAAGCTCCTTCTTCAAGAGAGCCAGGAGTCTATTAGCAATCCCCTTTATGTATGCTGGGACGCAGTTGAACAGTCTTGGACCCCTGACACTTATTTTGTTATCTCTTAGTGTACTAACCGAATCTTTGCTTTTCATTGGGGAGATGTTGTACCGCCGGCCGAGTGTTTTGTTTTCGTAGGGAGTAATATCCGTGTGCAGATTTGGGGCTTACTCTCTCTAGGATTTTCCATGTGTAAATAAAGTTTCTTTCTCGCCTGCCTTCCACGGATTACAAGTCAATGAACTTCACACGTTCCCAGTAATTGAGGATCTACATTGTACTTATTCGTGCAGTGAAAGTTCTCTGTACTTTTTCCAGATCTGCAATTTTGCCCAATCCTTTCAATGTGTTCCACCACTCTTCTCTTGATAAGCTTTTCCATGACTTTGCATACTATGCATGTCAGTGACACTGGTCTGTAGTTTAACGCTGCCTGTCTGTCTCCTTTCTTAGAAATTCGAACTACTTTTAGTGTGCAGCAGTACTCCAGACGGCTTCTATCTCTCTCTTATCTCTCTTCAACTGACTGTGCATGTGCAGCTCAAAACATCTGGAAGCCGTGTTTGTTTCTCTACTTGCTATGCAAATTACTTGTCACATTTCTATATAAAATGCTTGTTAGAAAAGGTATAGCAATGATGTATGTAAACATACTCGAAGTATATGATAAGAAATTTCCTAAGATCTAAGCCAAAGAAAGGATTAATTATCAAGTCACCTTACTCAAATGTAATATATTTTGGACTCATTGGAGTAATTCCACATTTGCGTGGGGAGAATAAATGCAAAGGCAAATAAATACTGACAAAAATTTTGTTCAACCGAATAAAGTTCTACATGATCTTTCACCGCAAATTTCTATTGACTACAGTAATTTACCAAATTACAGTACAGTGTACAAGAATTTTATGAGTTACAACTTGAATTTACGGATTGTTGGTTAATGCTATATCACTGACGAAATATTATTTTTATAAAGATATATCCCATTAATACTACATTTAACTGTTCATCTCCCTTTTGTTTTCATGAATTTCTCTCCATACACAAATAACCCGCACATAGAAGAGAGGAGCTTACGACGACGTTTCGGTCTGCTGGCCTCTATATATACTCCCTCCTTCCCTTCTTTTTGTCAGTGTGACTTTGTAAATGGTCCAAGACGGACCGAAACGTCGTCGTAAGCTCCTCTCTTCTATGTGCGGGGTCATTTGTGTATTGTTCCAGTCTCGGTATTGTGACTTTTTTTTGTTACTTCTCTCTATGTATCCAAACTTCGTTATTGCAACATTACATTGCGGATACAACTGACCAAACCAGAAAATTCATCGTTTTATCATTGTCTTTCTTCAGGAAAGCACACTGGATATTTTTTAATGACAAATCAGCATTGAATTTTATTTTTAATATTTTATTATTGCTGGTTATCTTTTTGATAATGGAATGTTATAATTTAATTGTCCGTTTTATTATTTAATATATTTCGAGTTATTAAATTTGAAATTATCTAGAAAAACTAAGAACAAGCTGACTAAGTCAATACTCATTCGCTTCATATTAGTTAATATTGCTAGTAATAAAAGCTACGCCAACATGCATTGTTTTGGTAAACATTATGAGCAAAAAATCCTAAAAACGTAACAAGCAAACTCTAAAAGTTACTAAGACTAACTTTTTCAGAATATACTTTCCAGTGAAAATTTAAAAAATAGTTTGTTAAATGTATGTTTTAAGTGATATCAAGTCATTGAATAATATACTTCTTCATAATTTATGCTGTCCACATGCCCTAATGATCATATTTATCAATATAGTGCAAAGTTAATTTTATCACAATTCACCTTGTAATGACTCACGAAATCGTAATGACACGATTGCAAACAAACATACCACGGGTGGGGTTCGAACCCGCGATCAGAGAGTCTTGTAATGTTTCCCAAAAGATAATTGGATTTTTTTCCCCTTTTTTTTAAAGATAACTCAAATATACAAGTAAGCAATTTCAAATTTCTGGAAGCCATAAGACAAGTCGAGGTCTGCAGTTCAAGTCTGAATTCAAGTCTAATTACTGAATATTCTTTTCCTAGAGATTTTCAAACAATCATTTCTAAAAATGTTGTGACTTTTTTTTAAAGAGCGTAACATACAAGGGCAGGACAGACGCCTCATCAGCCTTGCCTCATCATATGTTATGATGCAGATCAGAAGGACTGCTAATATTTTTTCAATGCATGCTAAACTCTAAAATGACAGTGCTTAAAATGTTATTCAATTTGCAGAAGGTGAGAGATTACTTTTATATATGATTTCAACATTTCAATAATGATTCACTTAATATCCAGAATTTTCGATGATATGCGTAACTGGTTCAATCTTTTCTGAGTCATCTGCCTCAGCTGATTTCTAAATTTTTGTTGGCTGCAATAAATTACTAACAAAAGACCTCCAGGAATATCTGCAACATACATTGCCACAATCACAGCAACAATCCACACAAGAGGGCTGAACTCTCCCATTTTTTTTGTTCTAAACATTTATCCACATCTATTTCTGATGCAAAAGGATGAGTTGTTTTTATAATCTTGACAACTTCTCTCTCTCCATAGCTATTTGAGGCTCACAGTTGAAAATCATTAGTGTTGGGTTGTAATTTGTATACATCTAGCCAACCCTGTGATGGTGCTATGTGATGTGGCAAATACAACCAATGAGCTGAATATATATAGGTCAATAATGGAGGTGAAATGATGTCTTAGGCCCCTCAAGAGGCTCTCCTCGGTCCTCTTCTAGATGTAAATGAATGGTTCAGAGAACCGACGAGTTGGTAAATTAGACACATATGCAACACTTGGGTATCTTTATTGAGGAAACGTTTCGCCACACAGTGGCTTCATCAGTCCATACAAAGGAGAATCGTGAAGAACAGGAGGAGCATATGTGTCTAATTTACCAACTCGTCGGTTCTCTGAACCATTCATTTACATCCTGTCTGACACAGCAACATCTTGGTATCTTAATACAGGGATTTCTTCACTTGCCTATTCCTTGGGCACGACCTACTTCCACATTAGACAAATGTGACACCTCCTACAACTGCTGCACCTCTCCTGTCTACAGTATATAAGCTTCCTCTACGCCCATATGCTGTATTCTATTCAAGATTGATGGACTGACAACATCGACTCAAGATTGAGGGACTGACCACCTCAAACTCCTCCTGTTCTTCACGATTATCCTTTGTATGGACTGATGAAGCCACTGTGTGGCGAAACGTTTCCTCAATAAAGATACCCAAGTGTTGTATATGTGTCTAATTTACCTCTTCTAGATGTAGGTGCCACGTCACTACAGCAATAACAGTTGAATTGGTGTTAGGAATGGCTGAAGGTTTGTCCTTCCTAAGGAATAAGACATGTTCCTTATGGTTAAGACATTGCTTAGAGGTGACAGGGTGAGTAGCTTAAGAACTGGGGCACTTGAGAAGCTTGGTGCACTTGGTCCAGTAGTGGTCTGAGGCAAAGCATTTGGAACAGATTTCAAGGAGAATGAAGGAGATTTTATCGTGCCCAGACTGGTAACATTTTGAGACACTGGGTTAAGGCGTGAGGTGGAGAAGGAATAGAGACGTAGTAGGAATTATGAACGATATGGCACGGATGCCGTGCTGGGTAATGTGCCAGGGTCTGACGGAGTGAAACAGCTAATGTTGAGGAGGTTGGAGGAGGAAAATAGGTATATGTATTTAATGTTGATTTCGTTCCTAGAGGCAATGTCTTGTCTTAGGTCGTTTGTGTCGGAGTCATAGCTGGCTCTTGGCACTATGGTCAGAAGCCCAGTTAATAGTGAAGCTATCCTTGGAAAATTTAAAGCAGGTATCATGATTGATGCAGCAGCAAGGCGTGGCAATGATTGATGCAGCAGGAAGGCGTGGCAATGATTGGTGCAGCAGCAAGGCGTGGCAATGATTGGTGCAGCAGCAAGGCGTGGCAATGATTGGTGCAGCAGCAAGGCGTGGCAATGATTGGTGCAGCAGCAAGGCGTGGCAATGATTGATGCAGCAGCAAGGCGTGGCAATGATTGGTGCAGCAGCAAGGCGTGGCAATGATTGGTGCAGCAACAAGGCGTGGCAATGATTGATGCAGCAGCAAGGCGTGGCAATGATTGGTGCATCAGCAAGGCGTGGCAATGATTGGTGCAGCAACAAGGCGTGGCAATGATTGGTGCAGCAGCAAGGCGTGGCAATGATTGATGAAGCAGCAAGGCGTGACAATGATTGGTGCATCAGCAAGGCGTGGCAATGATTGGTGCAGCAACAAGGCGTGGCAATGATTGGTGCAGCAGCAAGGCGTGGCAATGATTGATGCAGCAGCAAAACGTGGCAATGATTGGTGCAGCAGCAAGGCGTGGCAATGATTGATGCAGCAGCAAGGCGTGGCAATGATTGATGCAGCAGCAAGGCGTGGCAATGATTGGTGCATCAGCAAGGCGTGGCAATGATTGGTGCAGCAACAAGGCGTGGCAATGATTGGTGCAGCAGCAAGGCGTGGCAATGATTGATGCAGCAGCAAGGCGTGGCAATGATTGGTGCAGCAGCAAGGCGTGGCAATGATTGGTGCATCAGCAAGGCGTGGCAATGATTGGTGCAGCAGCAAGGCGTGGCAATGATTGGTGCAGCAGCAAGGCGTGGCAATGATTGGTGCAGCAGCAAGGCGTGGCAATGATTGGTGCAGCAACAAGGCGTGGCAATGATTGGTGAAGCAGCAAGGCGTGGCAATGATTGGTGAAGCAGCAAGGCGTGGCAATGATTGGTGAAGCAGCAAGGCGTGGCAATGAGGCGACGGTCGGGTAATCGTAAATCCAACGCAATACTAATGTGAAAACAACCTTCAGGAATATAGTGATAAAGGTTTTATATATATATATATATATATATATATATATATATATATATATATATATATATATATATATATATATATATATATATATAATACATACATTAATATAAATGAAAAAAAAACAATGTATCTTCAAACGTATAAAAGAAAATTTAAAAAAAAACTTGATTTCCAATGGGTTCTTGCTAATTAATAAGTTTTACCTATTCGGCACTACATAAATAGCGAGAACTCATTTAAAATTAAGTCATTTCTAAAAAATTATCTTATGCATTTTAAGATATATTTTTTTTCATTTATGTTAATGTAAACAATTAATCATTTTTTACCAAAAGAACCTTAGAAAACTTACCTAACCTTATTATAACAAGCGCAATTTAATTTAGCCTAATCCAACTAAATATACTTTATATAAGTTTACAATAATTTAATAATAAACAAACATAATGAAATGTATTTTTCTCGTTAGGTTCAGAATGATTTTTGCGAAATCATTGCATACACAAATTTTAGCTTGACTTATTCGGCAAGAAAATAGCAAGTTTTACTTATTCGGCACGACATATATATATATATATATATATATATATATATATATGTATAATGAAAGATAGAAGTTCTTGTGTACAAATAATCAATGTGCTCAGATATTACTTTACTATAAATTTTAAACTTACCTTGTTGAATATAATTAGGAGATTCTCGTTTTATGTTAATTTCAGCTTATTTTGTGAATTATATATATATTAATTTTCTCTGATGAGTTACAACGTCCCAAACATCACCTGGAGAAGGGTGCCTAGTTTCCCCTGAGAGACTCTTGATCCAAGGAACTGAATTTGCCTTCCCTTCTTTGGATCAGATCTGATTGCCTCCTATTTCCTCAGTTCGCTGTATGACTCCTCACGGATTTAGCGCTCTCCATAAAATGAACAACTGAATCCCCTCATTCTTACCCAGCCTAAACTTTATAATTATTACATCAAAAAGTTTCCTGGTGCCGCTAGTCTACCACAGGCACACTCAGTTCTAAACTTAGTTGCACTTAATTTTTTACGGTCTGTTTCGGCATTTTTTTTTTCCTTTCTTTTGCCTCTCCTTTACATTTGATCAATATTTTCACTACCGCTTTCTAGCTTTTTCGTCTTTCACCAGTTCTTTCTTTATCTTTTTAATATTCGTCTGGCTCTATTCAAGGCCTTCACTACGATGTTTTTAATCTTCCATTTTGATATTTTCTCTCTGGCACTCGACGTCAGAGCCCCTGGGAAATACTTCGCTCACCCACATTCCATTTCTCGTATCTTTTCTTCATCAGGTTTCGATGTTTCGTTTTATTTGTAATATGAAACACGGATTAGAAGAGATGTTTTTTTGCATTTAACAAAACTCACACACATATGAGCACATGCGCGTACACACACTGGAAGTTGAAGAATTGGATAAGTCACAGGGATGTTAGGAACTATGTCTTTGGTCACAGAATTGTCTGAAAGTAGAACAATGTGGAGAGTGGTGTAGTGGAGGCAGGATCCATAAATAACTTTAAGAAGAGATGTGATAAGGCTCATGAGAGAGTGTACCAGTGCACGCACACACACACACACACATTCCAATACCTCACTAAGGAATCGTTCAAGACACTGTACACCATATACGTGAGGCCCATACTGGAGTATGCAGCACCAGTTTGGAACCCACACCTGGTCAAGCACGTCAAGAAATTAGAGAAAGTGCAAAGGTTTGCAACAAGACTAGTCCCAGAGCTAAGGGAATTGTCCTACGAAGAAATGTTAAGAGAAATCGGCCTGGCGACAATAGAAGACAGGAGGGTTAGGGGAGATATGATAACGACATAAAATACTGCGAGGAATAGATAAGGTGGACAGAGACAAGATGTTCCAGAGAGGGGACACAGAAACAAGGGGTCACAATTGGAAGTTGAAGACTCCTATGAGTCAAAGGGATGTTAGGAAGTATTTCTTCAGTCATAGAGTTGTCAGGAAGTGGAATAGCTTAGAAAGCGACGTAGTGGAGGCAGAAACCATACATAGTTTTAAGACGAGGTTTGATAAAGCTCATGGAGCAGGGAGAGAGATGACCTAGTAGCAATCAGTGAAGAGGCGGGGCCAGGAACTGTGACACGACCCCTGCAACCACAAATAGGTGAGTACAAATAGGTGAGTACACACACACAATCTCTCACACAAGATGTGAAGTTATTAAGGAGAATTTAATCGGATGAGGATCAGACAGGACTACAAAGGGACCTGGACATGCCGAAGCTGTCCCCTCTCCTTCTCTCTATCAAATTCCTCCTCCAGGTGTGCTCATGATTGAGTTTAGCAAAATCGAGCGCTAACGAAGCTGACTAACCCCAAGACAAATTCAGTTCACCACCTGTTTCCACAGGTTGATGGTTGTCTTGTTGTTCCAGGGTTTGTTTCTTTCCCCTTACGAGTAAGAAGTCGAACAGGGGATCAGTGATTATCAGTTCCTGTAGCAATAGGACTATTTCGGAACACCATATTTTATGAGCTAAATTTGTTGTGGATACACTCACGAAGCTGTGCAGCAGAAAGAGTGCGTTGATACTCTACTGTATGCCAATGGAACGAGCAATTCACAGCAGTTTTGTAAAGACAGTCCGAGCAAGTTTTCTCAGCAATATACCAAAGCATTAATCTTCGCAATGCACTCAACGCATGAATAGGTGTTCTTAATTCAACATTTTAGAGAGGGAGGGAGGAGATGGCAGCGACATACCTAGGGTATAGCAGGTATGGCACATGCCCTAGGCGCCATTTGAAGGGAGGGGGCCACTGAGAAGTTGCTATTAAAGTCAGACAAGCTATCCTCGGATAGTAAAAAAAATATATTTTCTTCAGAAGTATGATCTGTGTTTGAGAGTCCTGACACAAATAACCCGCACACAGGAAAGAGGAGCTTACGACGACGTTTCGATCTGACTTGGACCATTTACAAAGTCACACTGAGTCCTTCCTTGGTTTTATCCAGATAAACCAGAAGGATGCTGAGAGTTTGGTTGAAGATATCTTGAAACAACTAGAGAAGGACATAAGGGAGCTACAAGATTGTTTGTCACGGTGCTATGACAACGCTGCTGTCATGGCTGGACACAGAATGGGGGTCATCAAAAGAATAATGACAAAAACAACCTGGCAGTCTTTGTGAGCTGCGACACTCACTCAACTTGGCGGGTGTAAATGCGGCCAGGTAGAATACAATGATGGTCACGTTTTTTTGAACCATCGAAGCTCTCTACGTGTTCTTCTCTCGTTCAACACAGCGCTGGGGGAAAAAAACGCCATTCCTGTAGTTGTTTAGTTGCAGTCGGAAACCAGGTGAGTACAAGGACAGAAGCAGTGAAGGCCGTCAACAAGTACCTTGAGGAGATACTTCAAGTTCTCCAGGACATCATAGACAATGAAAACCATACCAGTGAAACAAGTGACGCAATGTTGAGTCACGATTTTCTGACTTTGCTAGGTTTTTAGAACAAAATACTCATCGCATTGTCCGTATTCAAAGGAGGCTGCAGGATCCTAGTATGAACCTCCACGATGCTGCCCTGGATTTGAAAGTCCTTCGAGATCACTTTTATGATGAAAGAGAAGTGTGGGTCAGTGAGTCACTCGACGAAAGACTCGACCTCTGTCAAGAATGGAATATTGAAGTTGAAAGACGTCAGAGACGAAAGAACCGAACGTATGATGAGAACTCGAAAGACGTTGGGTTAACAGTCAAGGAGGAAATGGAAAGAGTCATGAAGGTAACTCTCGACCGTCTTCACAGGGAAATGGATGAACGGTTCGCTAGTTTGCACGACACTGACGCCACGTTTGGATTCCTTTTTGATGTCGAGGGACTGTTTTACGGCGACGACAATAACGACCTAAAGAAGACGTGCAAAAATATGGGCGAATTGTACAGCACTGATGTTGAATCCTCAGGAGGATTCAACCAGACGGCGACTGTGAAAGTTAGACGTAGAGTAGACAGTTTTAGCAGAAGACCTTGGTAGGTAGTCAGTGATCCCTGAAACACGGAAATATTCTGTCCATTTTTTTTTTTAATTTGTCTAATGTATTTTAAATTTTTCGCAAATTTTATTAATTATAAATGAATCCAATCATTATACCCGAAAAGCAATATTCATATTATTTTCAAAACAATTTTTTATGAGACTTGAATCTCTTATATTCCTGTCAACCATGGACTTGCTTAATACAACTTTCTCAGCATTTTGAAAATCAATTGGATGGTTAAAATTTCTCACATGAATAAACAGACCATTAGAGACTTGTCCAGTTCTAATGCTATATTTATGTTGCTTTAATCTTAGTTCAAGACTTTTACCAGTTTGACCATAATAAACTTTATCGCATATTTTACAGGGAATCTTATAGACACATCCGTCAGCATTTTGGGGGGAATTTTTTATCAAAATTTTTTTTACTGTATCAAGATTTTTAAATACAACTTTGATATTAAAAGTCTTAAGAAGAGAAGACATATTAACCAAGTTTTTCATGGTAAGGGAGAACCAATTTATTTTTAGTTGAATAAGGTTGGTTGTCCTTTTTTGAATTGTAAAAAGTATTTCTGGGAGTTTTAAAGGATTTATCAATTAAGTTTCTTGGGAATTTTAGATCATTATCTACTTCATAATTTTTTGAGATTTCATCTATGACCTCTGGACTGCAAATACGCAAAGCTCTCAAAAAATTGATGATAATACCAGATCACTGACTACCTACCTACATCATCATAAAAACTCGGGTGTTGGTAGATAGCAGTGAGGTGTAGTCTCGTCCTTATATGCTCTCCTGTTAGTCCTTTGTTTTTATTATTCCTTGATTATGTTAGAAATTAAGACAGTGCTTAGAATTTCACTGTTTTTTCATAGTGTTTGTTCTGGATACATATACATACAGACAGACAGACACACACACTCACACAGGCTGAGGAAGGAAGGTGGGGAGTTCCCAAGAAACGACCAAGAGGTATGTGAGGAGCTCAACATGAGATTTAAAGAAGTATTTACAGAGGAGACAGGAAGGACTCCAGGAATTCGGAATAGGGAGGTATAATAACAAGTGCTGGATGAAATACACACAACCAAGGAAGAGGTGAAGAAGCTGTTATGTGAACTCGATACCTCAAAAGCGGTGAGACCTGACAACATTTCTCCGTGGGTCCTTACAGAGGGAGCAGAGATGTTATGTGTGCCACTAACAAAAATCTTCAACACTTCCATTGAAACTGTGCAACTACCTGAAGTGTGGAAGATGGCAAATGTAGTCCCAATTTCTAAGAAAGGAGACAGACATGAGGCATTAAACTACAGACCTGTGTCACTGACGTGTATAGTATGCAAAGTCATGGAGAAGATCATCAGGGGGAGAGTGGTGGAGCACCTAGAAAGACACAAGCTTATAAACGACAACCAGCACGGTTTCAGGGAAGGAAAATCCTGTGCCACAAACCTACTGGAGTTTTATGACAAGGTAACCGAAGTAAAACTCGAGAGAGAGGGGTGGATAGACTGCATTTTCTTGTACTGCAAGAAGGCGTTCGACACAGTTCCTCACAAGAGGTTAATGCAAAAGCTAGAGGATCAGGCACACGTAACAGGAAAGGCACTGCAATGGATCAGAGAATATCTGACAGGGAGGCAACAACGAGTCATGGTACGTGACGAGGTGTCAGAGTGGGCACCTGTAACAGGTGGGGTTCCACAATAATCAGTCATAGGACCTGTACTGTTTTTGGTATATGTGAATGACATAACGGAAGGGATAGACTCAGAAGTGTCCCTGTTTGCAGATGATGTGAAGTTAATGAGAAGAATTAAATCAGTTGAGGATCAGGTAGGACTACAAAGAGACCTAGACAGGCTACAAGCCTGGTCCAGTAAATGGCTCCTTGAATTTAACCCTGCCAAATGTAAAGTCATGAAGATCGGGGAAGGGCAAAGAAGACCGCAGACAGAGTATAATCTAGGTGGCCAAAGACTGCAAACCTCACACAAGGAAAAAGATCTTGGGGTGAGTATAATACCGAGCACATCTCCTGAGGCACACATCAATCAGATAACTGCTGCAGCATACGGGCGGCTGGCAAACCTAAGAATAGCGTTCCAATACCTCACTAAGGAATCGTTCAAGACTCTGTACACCATATACGTCAGGCCCATACTGGAGTATGCAGCACCAGTTTGGAACCCACACCTGGTCAAGCACGTCAGGAAATTAGAGAAAGTGCAAAGGTTTGCAACAAGACTAGTCCCAGAGCTAAGGGGATTGTCCTACGAAGAAAGGTTAAGGGAAATCGGCCTGACGACACTAGAGGTCACGAGGGTTAGGGGAGACATGATAACGACATACAAAATACTGCGAGAAATAGATAAGGTGGACAGAGACAAGATGTTCCAGAGAGGGGACACAAAAACAAGGGGTCACAGTTCGAAGTTGACGACTCCTATGAGTCAAAGGGATGTTAGGAAGTATTTCTTCAGTCATAGAGTTGTCAGGAAGTGGAATAGCCTAGAAAGTGACGTAGTGGAGGCAGGAACCATACATAGTTTTAACACGAGGTTTGATAAAGCTCATGGAGCAGAGAGAGATGACCTAGTAGCAATCAGTGAAGAGGCGGGGCCAGGAGCTATGACTCGACCCCTGCAACCACAAATAGGTGAGTACAAATAGGTGAGTACACACACACACAGCGGCCAGTAAAAAGGCGGGGCCAAGAGCTATGACTCGACCCCTGCAACCACAACTAGGTGAGTACAACTAGTTGATGAGAAGAATTAAATCAGTCGAGGATCAGGTAGGACTACAAAGAGACCTGGACAGGCTACAAGCCTGGTCCAGTAACTGGCTCCTTGAATTTAACCCTGCCAAAAGTAAAGTCATGAAGATCGGGGAAGGGCAAAGAAGACCGCAGACAGAGTATAGTCTAGGTGGCCAAAGACTGCAAACCTCACTCAAGGAAAAAAATCTTGGGGTGAGTATAATACCGAGCACATCTCCTGAGGAACACATCAATCAGATAACTGCTGCAGCATACGGGCGGCTGGCAAACCTAAGAATAGCGTTGCAATACCTCACTAAGGAATCGTTCAAGACTGTACACCATATACGTCAGGCCCATACTGGAGTATGCAGCACCAGTTTAGAACCTACACCTTGTTAAGCACGTCAATAAATTAGAGAAAGTGCAAAGGTTTGCAACAAGACTAGTCCCAGAGCTAAGGGGATTGTCCTACGAAGAAAGGTTAAGGGAAATCGACCTGACGACATTGGAGGACAGGAGAGAAAGGGGAGACATGATAACGACATATAAAATACTGAGAGGAATTGACAAGGTGGACAGAGACAGAATGTTCCAGAGGTGGGACACACCAACAAGGGTTGAAGACTCAGATGAATCACAGGGATGCTAAGAAGTATTTCTTCAGTCACAGAGTGGTCGGGAAGTGGAGTAGCTTGGGAAGCGATGTAGTGAAGGCAGGATCCATTCATAGCTTTAAGAAGAGGTATGATAAAGCTCATGGCGAAGGGAGAGAGACCCAATAGCGGCCAGTGAAGAGGCGGGGCCAGGAGCTATGACTCGACCCCTGCAACCACAACTAGGAAGAAGTGAAGAGGCTGCTGAGTGAGCTAGATACCTCAAAGGCGACGGGGCCTGATAACATCTCTCCATGGGTCCTGAGAGAGGGAGCTGAGGCACTATGTGTACCCCTAACAACAATATTCAACACATCTATCGAAACAGGGAGACTACCTGAGGTATGGAGGACAGCAAATGTAGTCCCAATCTTTAAAAAAGGAGACAGACATGAAGCACTTAACTACAGACCAGTGTCACTGACATGTATGCAAAGTCATGGAGAAGATTATCAGGAGAAGAGGGGTGGAACACCTAGAAAGGAATGAGCTTATCAACGGCAGTCAACACGGTTTCAGGGATGGGAAATCCTGTGTCACAAACTTACTGGATTTCTATGACAGGGTGACAGCAGTAAGACAAGAGAGAGAGGGGTGGGTAGATTGCATTTTCTTGGACTGTAAGAAGGCGTTTGACACGGTTCCACACAAGAGATTAGTGCAAAAGCTGGAGGACCAGGCAGGGATAACAGGGAAGGCACTCCAGTGGATCAGGAAATACCTGTCAGGAAGACAGCAGCGAGTCATTGTTCGTGGCGAGGTGTCAGAGTGGGCGTCTGTGACGAGTGGGGTTCCACAGGGGTCAGTCCTTGGACCGGTGCTGTTTCTGGTATTTGTGAATGACATGACGGAAGGAATAACCTCCGAAGTGTCCCTGTTTGCAGATGATGTGAAGTTGATGAGAAGGATTCAATCGGACGAGGACCAGGCAGAACTACAAAAGGATCTGGACAGGCTGCAGGACTTGGCCAGGAATTGGCTCCTGGAGTTCGACCCCACCAAGTACAAAGTCATGAAGATTGGGGAAGGGCAAAGAAGACCGCAGACGGAGTACAGTCTAGGGGACCAGAGACTACAAACCTCACCCAAGGAAAAAGATCTTGGGGTGAGTATAACACCAGGCACATCTCCTGAGGCGCACATCAACCAAATAATTGCTGCATCATACGGGCGCCTAGCAAACCTAAGAACAGCATTTCGACATGTTAATAAGGAATCGTTAAGAACCCTGTACACTGTGTACGTTAGGCCCATACTGGAGTACGCAGCACCAGTTTGGAACCCACACCTAGCCAAGCACATAAAGAAACTAGAGAAAGTGCAAAGGTTTGCAACACGACTAGTCCCGGAGCTAAGGGGTATGTCCTACGAGGAGAGGTTAAGGGAAATCGACCTGACGACATTGGAGACCAGGAGAGAAAGGGGAAACATGATAACGACATATAAAATACTGAGAGGAATTGACAATGTGGACAGAGACAGAATGTTCCAGAGATGGGACGCAGCAACAAGGGGACACAGTTGGAAGTTGAAGACTCAGATGAATCACAGGGATGTTAGGAAGTATTTCTTCAGTCACAGAGTGGTCAGGAAGTGGAATAGCTTGGGAAGCGATGTAGTGGAGGCAGGATCCATTCATAGCTTTAAGAAGAGGTATGATAAGGCTCATGGCGAAGGGAGAGATACCCAGTAGCGGCTAGTGAAGAGGCGGGGCCAGGAGCTATGAATCGACCCCTGGAATCACAAATAGGTGAGTACACACACACACTCACTGTAGTGTTTTACAAACAGCTCAGAATAATCTTTTCAACTGTATTAGTGACAAGAATAAAGTTTATGGAAAACTGAAATACAATCCTTGTATTAAAACAGAACCATTGTGGTAAACAATAAGGAATTCTTTCCACTCTCAGACATTTGTCAATCCGGATGACAAGAGGTTAGTAATTCCTGAATACAAAAATAATTATGTAATTATAAGTAAAAACTATCAAGCAATATAATAAAGTTGTAAATCAATCATTATTACTAGTGACACGAATGTGAACAAACCATACCACGGGCGGGGATTGAACTCGTGGCGAGTGAGTCGGAAAATTCGCTACGAGTTAAATTACTGCCCGTGGTATGGTTTAATCATTATTTCTAATATTTCATAACATTGATCATCACTGCTGCATTAATTAAGGTAAACAGCTCATTCTTTACACACTTCCCGTGTGTAAACTATCCACTAAAATAACACCAAATAACAGTGAATAAACTGACATAACCTTCATATATTGTGACTTAAACGCCAAAAGAAGCAGTTTGAAAACTCCTTCCACATAATGAAATGATTACAACCACTCCACGGCTACTCTTACTAAAGCTATAAAAAAAAAATATATAAAAAAACCGCTCTCCGGCAATACGCAACTGTGAAAACACCAGAGTATTGGCGAGAAAAAGCGCAACTCACAGAACATCAGACAAACACAAATAATCCACCACTCACAGAACATCAGACAAACACAAATAATCCACCACTCACAGAACATCAGACAAACACAAATAATCCACCACTCACAGAACATCAGACAAACACAAATAATCCACCACTCACAGAACATCAGACAAACACAAATAATCCACCAGAGTAGAGTGATTGCCCGTAAAAATTTTATCACCATTTTTCTTCTTTCTTCACTGCAGCTCTTTTATAGAAACTCTATTTTCATTTAAAAAAAAATCTACCTTATGAATGCAACTTTAGAAATTAACTTTTGAGTTGCCAGATATTTTTTGTGTGTTCTTCTAACTTTACCTTTTTATTTCGCTCACGACTCAAGAAGTCATCATCTGATCGGCTACAAATTATCGTTATTGGTGTACAGCAAAACTAGAAATAATTGGCATGTCCAGAGGCTGTAGAATTTTGTAAGAACCTAAAAGCAATTGTAATAGCAGTTCTCTCAACGGATTTTTAAAAAAAATGAGAAATACGATGGTAGAGTGTGCACTATTGTTGTGCCCCGGGGCGAGTCAATATGGCCGCCATTCCAACATGGCTGCCTCACAGGGACCAGGTTTTAGCTTTCTAGTCAATTAATATTACATTTATGAAGGGATTCAGGGAAACCGGCAGGCCGAACTTGAGTCCTGGAGATGGGAAGTACAGTGTCGGCACTCTGAAGGAGGGGTGTTAATGTTGCAGTTTTATAACTGTAGTGTAAAGCACCCCTCTGGCAAGACAGTGATGGAGTGAATGATGATGAAAGTTTTTCTTTTTCGGGCCACCCTGCCTTGGTGGGAATCGGCCGATGTGTTAATAAAAAAATAAAAAAATATTACAAATGCGTGATTTTTGCCCCATTATAAATGTTTTTCTTATTGATATTATTTTCCAACACGGAATAAAAGATTGCTGTGAGACATTTTTTTTTACAGTTAAAATATTTGTAAACGATTTTGAATAAGTTTATGGGTGTTGTTGCTTGTAGTAATTATCCATTACAGAAAATTTCTTTAGACATATTGTTTTGGTATAAAAAAAAATTCCATTCTTCGCTCTATAATAATTAGCTTTAAAGTTATACAGAGAAAAATCTCAGTAGGTCAATATTGTCAAAAACACTTAATGTTGATAAATTAGACACATATGCAACACTTGGGTATCTTTATTGAGGAAACGTTTCGCCACACAGTGGCTTCATCAGTCCATACAAAGGAGAATCATGAAGAACAGGAGGAGTTTGAGGTAATCAGTCCCTCGGCCTGGAGTCGATGTTGTTAGTCCATCAATCTTGAAAAGAATACAGCACATGTGTGAAGAAGTGGCTTATATACTGTAGGCAGTTGAGGTGCAGCAGTCGTAGGTGGTGTCACACTTAACAAATCCAAATGAGGAAAATATTTATCTACAACACTGAATGTATATTGAAAAGTAAGGGTTTAACGTTGTAATATACCCGAAAGTATTCAGCGCATATTATTGTTGGTTCTGATAGCAATGCAAAATTCAAATTTATAAACTATTTTTAAAAGCTACGGTTCAGTACAAAACCAAAATATGCAATATGTAAAAATAAAAAACTATACTTTTCACATATCAGAGTCTGTGCCAGGCGACCTGCACCAAGTGTCACCACAGTGCCAGGCGACCTGCACCAAGTGTCACCACAGTGCCAGGCGACCTGCACCATGTGACACCACAGTGCCAGGCGACCTGCACCAAGTGTCACCACAGTGCCAGGCGACCTGCACCAAGTGTCACCACAGTGCCAGGCGACCTGCACCATGTGACACCACAGTGCCAGGCGACCTGCACCAAGTGTCACCACAGTGCCAGGCGACCTGCACCAAGTGTCACCACAGTGCCAGGCGACCTGCACCAAGTGTCACCACAGTGCCAGGCTACCTGCACCAAGTGTCACCACAGTGCCAGGCGACCTGCACCAAGTGTCACCACAGTGCCAGGCGACCTGCACCAAGTGACACCACAGTGCCAGGCGACCTGCACCAAGTGTCACAACAGTGCCAGGCGACCTGCACCAAGTGACACCACAGTGCCAGGCGACCTGCACCAAGTGACCCCACAGTGCCAGGCGACATGCACCAAGTGTCACCACAGTGCCAGGCGACCTGCACCAAGTGACACCACAGTGTCAGGCGACCTGCACCAAGTGTCACCACAGTGCCAGGCGACCTGCACCAAGTGTCACCACAGTGCCAGGCGACCTGCACCAAGTGACACCACAGTGCCAGGCGACCTGCACCAAGTGTCACAACAGTGCCAGGCGACCTGCACCAAGTGACACCACAGTGCCAGGCGACCTGCACCAAGTGTCACCACAGTGCCAGGCGACCTGCACCAAGTGTCACCACAGTGCCAGGCGACCTGCACCAAGTGTCACCACAGTGCCAGGCTACCTGCACCAAGTGTCACCACAGTGCCAGGCGACCTGCACCAAGTGTCACCACAGTGCCAGGCGACCTGCACCAAGTGACACAACAGTGTCAGGCGACCTGCACCAAGTGTCACCACAGTGCCAGGCGACCTGCACCAAGTGACACCACAGTGCCAGGCGACCTGCACCAAGTGACCCCACAGTGCCAGGCGACATGCACCAAGTGTCACCACAGTGCCAGGCGACCTGCACCAAGTGACACCACAGTGTCAGGCGACCTGCACCAAGTGTCACCACAGTGCCAGGCGACCTGCACCAAGTGTCACCACAGTGCCATGTGACCTGCACGAAGTGACACCATAGTGCCAACCGACCCATCGCCTTTGAGGTATCAAGGTCACTGAGTAACTGCTTCACCTCCCCCTCAGTTGTGTGTATGCTCTCCAGCACTTGATACATCCCTTGTTGGTGACGCACCCCGTCCTGTCTACCCAGCTGCCTTCCTGCCTCCACTGTGAATACTTCCTTAAACCTCGAGTTGAGCTCCTCACATACCTCTTGTGTATGTGTGTGTGAGAGCGCATGAGTATGTGTATGAGTGTTTGCGTTTGTGCATACTCAGCTAATTGTGGATGCAGGGGGTTGAATCACAGCTCCTGGCCCCATCTCTCTGCTGGCTGCTACTGGTTCCATTGTCTTTTGGCCGTCAGAAAAAAGAACTGAGGGCGTTGTTAGAACTTAAGTAGAATATGTCCTGATAAAATATGGCAGGGCGGCAAAAGTGTTTGATTTCTACTACTGAAGTTTATTTACTAAAGAGCAGACTCTCACAAGGCAAACAGAAGCCTCAGAAGAACCAAATGTGCAGTTGTTGTCCTCAATCAGCGAGATGTTTCTGAAGCAGTGCTTCAGAGATGTTTTGTGAAGCAGGGCTTCAGAGATGTTTTGTGAAGCAGGGCTTCAGAGATGTTTTGTGAAGCAGGGCTTCAGAGATGTTTTGTGAAACAGGGCTTCAGAGATGTTTTGTGAAGCAGGGCTTCAGAGATGCTTTGTGAAGCAGGGCTTCAGAGATGTTTTTGCGAAGCAGGGCTTCAGAGATGTTTCTGAAGCAGGGCTTCAGAAAACATCTCACTGATAATCTGCAGGCTTCAGGGTGTCTCGTTAAGCAAATTAACGGTGATACTGACGTCTTAATCGTCATTGACAGTGCTGCCAATATATATGTAAGACCCAGAATATGTTGTCCATGATTGTTATTATAATCATTGGGGAGCGCTAAACCCGTAGGATTATACAACGCAAGTGAGGGGGATGGAAGATATTCAGGCTCAACTCAAAGAACCGGAGCACAGATCCATTTCTCTAGATCAAGAGCCCCTCAGTAGCGTCTAGGAACCTCAATTGAGGGGGGTGTTGTGCAATGAAATCATGAACTGTATTGACTACTATGGTGTCACTTGGTGCAGGTCGCCTGGCACTGTGGTGTCACTTGGTGCAGGTCGCCTGATACTGTGGTGACACTTGGTGCAGGTCGCCTTGCACTGTGGTGACACTTGGTGCAGGTCGCCTGACACTGTGGTGTCACTTGGTGCAGGTCGCCTGATACTGTGGTGTCACTTGGTGCAGGTCGCCTGGCACTGTGGTGACACTTGGTGCAGGTCGCCTGATACTGTGGTGTCACTTGGTGCAGGTCGCCTGGCACTGTGGTGACACTTGGTGCAGGTCGCCTGAGCACTGTGGTGTCACTTGGTGCAGGTCGCCTGGCACTGTGGTGACACTTGGTGCAGGTCGCCTGATACTGTGGTGTCACTTGGTGCAGGTCGCCTGACACTGTGGTGACACTTGGTGCAGGTCGCCTGGCACTGTGGTGCACTTGGGTGCAGGTCGCCTGGCACTGTGGTGCACTTGGTGCAGGTCGCCTGGCACTGGGTGCACTTGGTGCAGGTCGCCTGGCACTGTGGTGCACTTGGGGCAGGTCCTGGCACTGTGGTGACACTTAGTGCAGGTCGCCTGGCACTGTGGTGTCACTTGGTGCAGGTCGCCTGGCACTGTGGTACACTTGGTGCAGGTCGCCTGGCACTGTGGGTCACTTGGTGCAGGTCGCCTGGCACTGTGGTGTCACTTGGTGCAGGTCGCCTGGCACTGTGGTGCTTGGTGCGGTCGCCTGGCACTGTGGTGACACTGGTGCAGGTCGCCTGGCACTGTGGTGACACTTGGTGCAGGTCGCCTGGCACTGTGGTCTTGGTGCAGGTCGCTGGCACTGTGGTGACATTGGGCAGGTCGCCTGGCAGTGGTGCACTTGGTGCAGGTCGCCTGGCACTGTGGTGACACTTGGTGCAGGTCGCCTGGCACTGTGGTGCACTTGGTGCAGGTCGCCTGGCACTGTGGTGCACTGTGCAGGTCGCCTGGCACTGTGGTGCACTTGGTGCAGGTCGCCTGGCACTGTGGTGCACTGGTGCAGGTCGCCTGTGGTGCACTGGTGAGGCGCCTGGATGTGGTGCACTTGTGGGTCGCCTGCTGTGGGGCACGGTGGGTCGCCTGGCACTGTGGTGACACGTGGTGCAGTGGCCTGTGTGGTCACTTGGTGCAGGTGCCTGGCAGTGCTGGGGCCCTGGCCTGTGGTGTCACTGTGGGTCGCCTGGCCTGGGGCACTGGTGCAGGTCGCCTGGCACGTGGTGACACTGGTCAGGTCGCCTGGACTGGTGACTGTCAGGTCGCCTGGCACTGTGGCACTTGGTGCAGGTCGTGGTGTGGTCTGGTGCAGGCGCCTGGCACTGTGGTGACACTTGGTGCAGGTCGCCTGGCACTGTGGTGTCACTTGGTGCAGGTCGCCTGGACTGTGGCACTTTGCAGGTCGCCGGACTGTGTGAACTGGTGCACCTGCTGTGGTGCACTGGGCGGTGCCTGGCTGTGGTGACACTTGGCGGTCGCCTGGATGTGGTGCACTTGGTGTGCCTGGCACTTGGTGCACTGGTGCGGTCCCTGGCTGTGGGCCTGTGCAGGTCGCCTGGCACTGTGTGGCCTGGCAGGCGCCGGCACTGTGGTGCATGGTGCAGGTCGCCTGGCACTTGGTGCGGTGCAGGTGCCTGGCACGTGGTGCGGGCTGGCACTGGGACTTGGTCAGGTCGCCTGGCACTGTGGTGTCACTTGGTGCAGGTCGCCTGGCACTGTGGTGCACTTGGTGCAGTCGGGCACTGGGGTCACTTGGTGGTGCCTCTGTGGTGACACTTGGTGCAGGTCGCCTGACTGTGGTGCACTTGGTGCAGGTCGCCTGGTGTGTCACTTGGCAGGTCGCCCATGTGGCCTGCAGGTCGCCTGGACTGTGGGACCTGTGGGCGGCCTGCACGGGTACTTGGTGCGGTCGCTGGCACTGTGGTGTCACTTGGCAGGTCGCCTGGCTGTGGTGCACTTGGTGCAGGTCGCCTGGACTGTGGTGTCACTTGGTGCAGGTCGCCTGCACTGTGGTGACCTTGGGTCGCCTGGACTGTGGTGACTTGGTGCAGGTCGCTGGCTGTGGGTCACTTGTGCAGTCGCCTGGCACTGTGGTGTCACTTGGTGCAGGTCGCACTGTGGTGTCACTTGGTGCAGGTCGCCTGGCACTGTGGTGACACTTGGTGCAGGTCGCCTTACTGTGGTGCACTTGGTGCAGGTCCTGACTGTGGTGCACTTGGTGCAGGTCGCCTGACTGTGGTGACACTTGGTGCAGTCGCCTGGACTGTGGTGTCACTGTCAGGTCGCCTGGCACTGTGGTGACACTTTGGTGCAGGTCGCCTGCACTGTGGTGTCACTTGGTGCAGGTCGCCTGGCACTGGGTGACACTTGGTGCAGTCGCCTGGCACTGTGGGTCACTTGTGCAGATCGCCTGGCACTGTGGTGTCACTTGGTGCAGGTCGCCTGGCACTGTGGTGCACTTGGTGCAGGTCGCCTGATACTGTGGTGTCACTGGTGCAGTCGCCTGGCACTGTGGTGTCACTTGGTGCGGTCGTCTGACACTGTGTGTCACTTGGTGCAGGTCGCCTGATACTGTGGTGTACTTGGGAGGTCGCCTGGCACTGTGTGACACTTGGTGCAGGTCGCCTGTACTGTGGTGTCACTTGGTGCAGGTGCCTGGCACTGTGGTGACACTTGGTGCAGGTCGCCTGGCACTGTGGTGCACTTGGCAGGTCGCATGGCACTGTGGTGTCACTTGGTGCAGGTCGCCTGACACTGTGGTGCACTTGGTGCAGGTCGCCTGATACTGTGGTGTCACTGGTGCAGGTCGCCTGGCACTGTGGTGACACTTGGGCAGGTCGCCTGATACTGTGGTGTCACTGGTGCAGGTAGCCTGGCACTGTGGTGACACTTGTGCAGGTCGCCTATCACTGGTGTCACTGGTCAGGTCGCAGCACGTGGTGCACTTGGTGCAGGTCGCCTGACACTGTGGTGTCACTGGTGCAGGTCGCCTGACTGTGGTGCACTTGGTGCAGGTCGCCTGGCACTGTGGTGACACTTGGGCAGGTCGCCTGAGACTGTGGTGTCACTGGTGCAGGTCGCCTGGCACTGTGGTGCACTTGGTGCAGGTCGCCTGAACTGTGGTGTCACTTGTGCAGGTCGCCTGTACTGTGGTGACACTTGGTGCAGGTCGCCTGCACTGTGGTGTCACTGGTGCAGGTCGCCTGAACTGTGG
The DNA here is from genome assembly GCA_009830355.1 of Cherax destructor. Classification (NCBI taxonomy): domain Eukaryota; kingdom Metazoa; phylum Arthropoda; class Malacostraca; order Decapoda; family Parastacidae; genus Cherax; species Cherax destructor. Next base: position 48,359 of record WNWK01000346.1, read on the forward strand.
TGTCACTTGGTGCAGGTCGCCTGCACTGTGGTGACACTTGGGCAGGTCGCCTGAACTGTGGTGTCACTGGTGCAGGTCGCCTGGCACTGTGGTGACACTTGGTGCAGGTCGCCTGAACTGTGGTGTCCTTGGTACAGGTCGCCTGGCACTGTGGTGACACTTGGTGCAGGTCGCCTGGCACTGTGGTGTCACTTAGTGCAGGTCGCCTGGCACTGTGGTGACACTTGGTGCAGGTCGCCTGGCACTCTGGTGTCACTTGGTGCAGGTCGATTGGCACTGTGGTGTCACTTCGTGCAGGTCGCCTGGCACTGTGGTGACACTTGGTGCAGGTCGTCTGGCACTGTGGTGACACTTGGTGCAGGTCGCCTGACACTGTGGTGTCACTTGGTGCAGGTCGCCTGGCACTGTGGTGACACTTGGTGCATGTCGCCTGGCACTGTGGGGTCACTTGGTGCAGGTCGCCTGGCACTGTGGTGTCACTTGGTGCAGGTCGCCTGGCACTGTGGTGACACTTGATGCAGGTCGCCTGGCACTGTGGTGTCACTTGGTGCAGGTCGCCTGGCACTGTGGTGACACTTGGTGCAGGTCGCCTGGCACTGTGGTGACACTTGGTGCAGGTAGCCTGGCACTGTGGTGACACTTGGTGCATGTCGCCTGGCACTGTGGTGACACTTGGTGCAGGTCGCCTGGCACTGTGGTGACACTTGGTGCAGGTCGCCTGGCACTGTGGTGACACTTGGTGCAGGTTTCTGAAGCACTGCTTCAGAAACATCTCTGAAGCCCTGCTTCACAAACATATCTGAAGCCCTGCTTCACAAAACATCTCTGAAGCCCTGCTTCACAAAACATCTCTGAAGCCCTGCTTCACAAAACATCTCTGAAGCCCTGCTTCACAAAACATCTCTGAAGCACTGCTTCAGAAACATCTCGCTGATTGAGGACAACAACTGCACATTTGGTTCTTCTGAGGCTTCTGTTTGCCTTGTGAGAGTCTGCTCTTTAGTAAATAAACTTCAGTAGTAGAATTCAAACACTTTTGCCGCCTTGCCATATTTTATCAGGACATATTCTACTTAAGTTCTAACAACGCCCTCAGTTCTTTTTTCTGACGGCCAAAAGACAATGGAACCAGTAGCAGCCAGCAGAGAGATGGGGCCAGGAGCTGTGACTTAACCCCCTGCATCCACAATTAGCTGAGTATGCACAAACGCAAACACTCATACACATACTCATGCGCGCGCACACACACATACACAAGAGGTATGTGAGGAGCTCAACTCGAGGTTTAAGGAAGTATTCACAGTGGAGGCAGGAAGGCAGCTGGGTAGACAGGACGGGGTGCGTCACCAACAAGGGATGTATCAAGTGCTGGAGAGCATACACACAACTGAGGGGGAGGTGAAGCAGTTACTCAGTGACCTTGATACCTCAAAGGCGATGGGTCCGGACAATATCTCCCCATGGGTCCTTTGGGAAGGAGCTGAGGTTCTGAGTTTAGAGGCACTAAACTATAGACCAGTGTCACTTACGTGTATAGTGTGCAAAGTCTTAGAGAAAATCATCAGGAAAAGAATGGTGGAGCATCTGGAGCAGAACAGGATAATCAACGACAGACAGCACGGATTCAGGGAAGGCAAATCCTGTGTAACAAACCTCCTGGAGTTCTATGATAAAGTAACAGAGGTAATGCAAGAGAGAGAAGGGTGGGTTGACTGCATTTTACTGGACTGCAAGAAGGCCTTCGACACAGTTCCTCATATGAGATTAGTAAAGAAGTTGGAAGACCAAGCGTGTATAACAGGAAGGGCACTGGAATGGATCAGGGAATACCTCACAGGGAGGCAACAACGAGTCATGGTGCGTGATGAGGTATCACAGTGGGCGCCGGTGACGAGCGGTGTACCGCAGGGGTCAGTCCTAGAACCAGTGCTATTCTTGGTATAAGTGAATGACATGACGGACGGGATAGACTCAGAAGTGTCTCTGTTCGCAGATGATGTGAAATTAATGAGGAGAATCACATCGGATGAAGACCAAGCAGGCCTTCAAAGAGACCTGGACAAGCTTGACATCTGGTCTAGCAACTGACTTCTCGAATTTAACCCCACCAAATGCAAAGTCATGAGGATCGGAGAAGGGAAAATAAGACCGCTGACAGAGTATAGGCTAGGTGGACAAAGGCTACAAACCTCATCAAAGGAAAAAGACCTTGGGGTGAGTATAACGCCTTAACAAGGAATCGTTCAAGACACTGTACACCGTGTACGTCAGGCCCATACTAGAGTATGCAGCACCAGTCTGGAACCCACACCTGGTCAAGCACGTCAAGAAATTAGAGAAAGTGCAAAGGTTTGCGACAAGGCTAGTTCCACAACTCAGGGGACTGCCATATGAAGAAAGGTTGAGGGAAATAGGACTAACAACACTGGAGGACAGAAGGTTTAGAGGAGACATGATAACGACATACAATATACTGCAGGGAATCGATGACTCAGATGAGTCAAAGGGATGTTAGGAAGCACTTCTTCAGCCATAGAGTAGTTAGGAAGTGGAATAGTCTAGCGAACGATATAGTGGAGGCGGGAACCATACATAGTTTTAAGACAAGGTATGATAAAGCTCATGGAGCAGGGAGAGCAGAGACCCAGTAGCGGACAGTGAAGAGGCGGGGCCAGGAGCTGAGTCTCAACCCCTGCAACCACAATTAGGAGAGTACAATTAGGTGAGTACACTCACACACATACACACACACACACACACACACACACACACACACACACACACACGCCTCGATGGCATGGTGGCTAGCGCTCTTGCTTCACGCACGGAGGGCCCGGGTTCATTTCCCGGCGGGGCCGAAACATTTCGAAGTGTTTCGTTACACACACACACACACACACACATATACAACAGGCCTAGTGTCTAATCGACATGTGCCTAGGACAAAATGGTAACTAACTAACACACACACACACACATTAATACATTGAGTATGCAGCACCAGTTTGGAACCCACACCTGGTCAAGCACGTCAAGAAATTAGAGAAAGTGCAAAGGTTTGCAACAAGACTAGTCCCAGAGCTAAGGGGATTGTCCTACGAAGAAAGGTTTAGGGAAATCGGCCTGACGACACTAGAGGACAGGAGGGTTAGGGGAGACATGATAACGACATATAAAATACTGCGAGAATAGATAAGGTGGACAGAGACAAGATGTTCCAGAGAGGGGACACAGAAACAAGGGGTCACAATTGGAAGTTGAAGACTCCTATGAGTCAAAGGGATGTTAGGAAGTATTTCTTCAGTCATAGAGTTGTCAGGAAGTGGAATAGCTTAGAAAGCGACATAGTGGAGGCAGGAACCATACATAGTTTTAAGACTAGGTTTGATAAAGCTCATGGAGCAGGGAGAGAGAGGACCTAGTAGCAATCAGTGAAGAGGCGGGGCCAGGAGCTATGAATCGACCCCTGCAACCACAAATAGGTGAGTACAAATAGGTGAGTACACCCTGAACAGCTCAGATATTGAAGACATAACACACGAGAGCCCCCTGGGAGCCAGTGACCATATGTAGAGCTACAGGTGGAGAGGGAAAACAGTAATGATAGAGACAAACCAGACTTTAAAAGAGGAAACTACACGGGCATGAGGAACTTCCTGCAGGACGTTCAGTGGGAAAGGGAAATGGAAGGACTGACAATAAATGAAATGATGGAATACGTAGGGGCGAAGTGCAAGGAGGCAGAGGAACGGTTTATACCCAGAGGCAAAGGATTAAATGGGAAGGCCAGAAAGAGCCCCTGGTTTACCCAAAGGTGCAGGGAGGCAAAGACTCAGAGTATCAGAGAATGGAAACGGTACAGAAGGCAAAGAACCCAGGTAAACAGAGAGATTAGTAGAAGAGCTAGAAACGAGTATGCACAAGTACGGAGGGAGGCCCAGAAACAGTACGAAAATGACATAGCATCGAAAGTTAAGTCCGACCCGAAACTGATGTACAGTCACATCAGAAGGAAGACAACAGTCAAGGACCAGGTGATAAGGCTGAGGAGAGAAGATGGGGAACTCACAAGTAATGATCAAGAGGTATGTGAGGAGCTCAACTTGAGGTTTAAGGAAGTATTCACAATGGAGGAAGGAAGGCAGCTGGGTAGACAGGACGGGGTTCGTCACCAACAAGGGATGTACCAAGTGCTAGAGGGCATACACACAACTGAGGAGGAAGTGAAGCAGTTACTCAGTGACCTCGATACCTCAAAGGCGATGGGTCCGGACAATATCTCCCCGTGGGTTCTTCGGGAAGGAGCTGAGGTACTGAGTGTGCCACTTACCATAATATTCAACACATCACTTGAAACTGGGCAGCTACCTGAAGTATGGAAGAAGGCCAACGTAGTCCCCATTTTTAAAAAAGGAGACAGAAAAGAGGCACTAAACTATAGACCGGTGTCACTTACGTGTATAGTGTGCAAAGTCCTTGAGAAAATCATCAGGAAAAGAATTGTGGAACACCTTGAGCTGAACAGGATAATAAACACCAGACAGCACAGATTCCGGGAAGGCAAATCCTGTGTAACAAACCTCCTGGAGTTCTATGATAAAGTAACAGAGGTAAGGCAGGAGAGAGAAGGGTGGGTTGATTGCATTTTCCTGGACTGCAGGAAGGCCTTCGACACAGTTCCTCACATGAGATTAGTAAAGAAGTTGGAAGAACAAGCAGGTATAACAGGAAGGGCACTGGAATGGATCAGGGAATACCTCAAAGGGAGACAACAACGGGTCATGGTGCATGGTGAGGTATCACAGTGGGCGCCTGTGACGAGCGGTGTACCGCAGGGGTCAGTCCTAGGACCAGTGTTATTCCTGGTATATGTAAATGACATGACGGACGGGATAGACTCAGAAGTGTCTCTATTCGCGGATGATGTGAAAATAATGAGGAGAATCACATCGGAAGAGGACCAGGCAGGGCTGCAAACAGACCTGGACAAGCTCGACATCTGGTCTAGCAATTGGCTTCTAGAATTCAATCCCTCCAAATGCAAAGTCATGAGGATCGGAGAAGGGCAAAGAAGACCGCTGACAGAGTACAAGCTAGGCGGACAAAGGCTACAAACCTCGGCAAATGAGAAGGACCTTGGAGTGAGTATAACGCCAAGCACGTCTCCGGAGGCACACATCAACCAGATAACTGCGGCAGCATATGGGCGACTGGCAAACCTAAGATTAGCGTTCCGTTACCTTAACAAGGAATCGTTCAAGACACTGTATACCGTGTACGTCAGGCCCATACTAGAATATGCAGCACCAGTCTGGAACCCACACCTGGTCAAGCACGTAAAGAAACTAGAGAAAGTGCAAAGGTTTGCGACAAGGTTAGTTCCACAACTCAGGGGTCTGTCTTATGAAGAAAGGTTGAAGGAAATGGGACTAACAACACTGGAGGAAAGAAGGGTCAGAGGAGACATGATAACGACATACAAAATACTGCGGGGAATTGACAAGGTAGACAGTGACAGGGTGTTCCAGAGAGGGAACACAGAAACAAGGGGACACAACTGGAAGCTGAAGACTCAGATGAGTCAAAGGGATGTTAGGAAGCATTTCTTCAGCCACAGAGTAGTCAGGAAGTGGAATAGTCTAGAGAAAGATATAGTGGAGGCAGGAACCATACATAGTTTTAAGACAAGGTATGATAAAGCTCATGGAGCAGGGAGAGCAGAGACCCAGTAGCAGACAGCGAAGAGGCGGGGCCAGGAGCTGAGTCTCGATCCCTGCAACCACAATTAGGTGAGTACATACACACACACTGACACACACACATGCTGACTTGTATGTAAAAAAATAGCAGATTACCAGAAGAGTGGTGGAACAGTTAGAAAGGAACGAGCTAATATATGACAACCAGCACGACTTCAGGGATGGTAAATCCTACGTCACAAACCTACTGGAGTTCTACAATAAGGTAACAGATGTAAGACAGGAAAGAGAGGGATGGGTAGACTGCATCTTCTTGAACTGTAAAAATGCTTTCGACACAGTACCACACAAGAGACTGGTTGAAAAACTACAGAAGCAGGCAGAAATAGCAGGCAAAGTACCGGAATGATTCAGGGAATACCAAACAGGAAGGAAACGAGTGCTGGTACGTGATGAGGTGTCATAGTGGGCGCATGTGACGCGTGGGGTTCCACAACGGTCAGTCCTAGGTACGGGGCTGTTTCTCTAATATGTAAATGACATTACAAAAGGGGTAGATTCAGAGGTGTCCCTGTTTGCAGACGATGTGAAACTAATGAGAAGAATTCAAGAGGACGAGGATCGCGCGATACTTCAAGGGGATCTACACAGGCTGTAAACCTGGTCCAACTAACGGCTCCTGGAGTTTAACCCCACCAAGTGTAAAATTTTGAAGCTTGGGGAAGGACAAAGAAGACTTCTTACGGCGTAAGGTCAAGAGTTGAAAGGTTTTAAAACTCACCCAAGGATAAAGATCTAGGGGTGAGCATCATACCGAGCGTATCTCCTGAGGCACACATCAACCAAATAACTGCTGCAGCATATGAGCGACTGGCAAACCTAAGAATAACGTTTCGACATCTAAGTAACAGGTCAGTCACGACACTGTACACCGTGTACGTCAAGCCCAAATTGGAGTATGTAGCACCAAGACTAGTCCCAGAGCTGAAGGGTATGTCTTACTAGGAGAGGTTAATGGATCTCAACCTGATGAGATCGGAGGACAGGAGGGATAGGGATGACATGATACCAAAATATAAAATACTGAGAGAAATTGACAAGGTGAACAGGGCCAGAATGTTAGGGAAATGGAACACAGAAAACAAGGTAGATGAAAACTTATATGAATCATAGAGTTGTCAGGAAGTGGAACAATTCGGAGAGTGAAGTAGTAGAGGCAGGATCCATACATAGCTTTAAGATGATGTACGATAAGGCTCTTGGAATAGAGAGAGAGTAGACCTAGTAGAGCCTACGAATAGGTGAGTACACACACACACACAAACACAAACGCGGATGGAATAACTAATAAATATGAGGAGTGGAATGAAAGAATCAACGAGAAGTCCCCAGACATCATAGCAGTCAAAGAAACGAAACTCACTGAGGCAACAACAGACGCAATCTTCCCACCGGGATATCAGATCCTGAGGAAAGATAGAAGGAATAGAGGGGGATGAGGGGTTGCACTGCTCGTAAGGAACCAATGGAGATTTGAGGAAATGGAAGGCCTGGACGCCATTAGTGAAAGGGACTACATAGTAGGTACAATCCAGTCTGGGGAACATAAGGTAGCCATTGCAGTGATGTATAACCCACCACAGAACTGCAGGAGGTCAAGAGAGGAATATGAAGAGAGCAACAGAGCAATGGTGGACACACTGGTAGAAGTGGCAAGAAGAGCTCACTCGAGCAGAGCAAAACTACTGGTAATGGGCGACTTCAACCACAGGGAGATCGATTGGGAAAATATGGAGCCACATGGGGGTCCAGAAACATGGAGAGCCAAGATGATGGATGTGGTACTGGAAAACCTTATGCACCAACAAGTCAGGGACACTACCAGAGAGAGAAGAGAGGACGAACCAGCAAGGCTGAACCTCGTGTTCACCCTGAACAGCTCAGACATTGAAGACATCACATATGAGAGGCCCCTGCTAGACAGTGACCATGTGGTCCTGAGATTTGAGTACATAGTAGAGTTACAAGTGGAGAGGGTAACAGGAGTTGAAAGGGAAAAGCCATACTATAAAAGAGGGGACTACACGGGTATGAGGAACTTCCTGCAGGAGGTTCAGTGGGACAGAGACATGGAAGGAAAGTCAGTAAACGAAATGATGGACTACGTAACAACAAAATGCAAGGAAGCAGAGGAAAGGTTTGTTCCCAAGGGCAACAGAAATAATGGGAAGTCCAGATCGAGCCCTTGGTTTGCCCAAAGATGCAGAGAGGCAAAGACTAAGTGCGCTAGAGAATGGAAAAAGTACAAAAGGTAAAGGACCCAGGAAAATAAGGAGATTAGCCGTAGAGCCAGAAACGAGTATGCACAGATAAGGAGGGAGGCCCAGCGACAGTACGAAAATGGCATAGCATCGAAAGTTAAGTCTGACCCGAAACTTCTGTATAGTCACATTAGGAGGAAGACAACAGTCAAAGACCAGGTAATCAGGCTGATGAAAGAAGGTGGGGAACTCACAAGAAACGATCAAGAGGTATGTAAGGAGCTCAACACGAGATTTAAGGAAGTATTTACAGTGAAGGCAGAAAGGACTCTGGGAAGACAGTACAGAGTGGGAAACCAACAAGGAATATACCAAGTGTTGGATGACATACACACAACTGAGGAGGTGAAGAAGTTGCTCAGTAACCTTGATACCTCAAAGGCGATGGGACCAGACGTCTCCCCGTGGGTCCTTAGAGAGGGAGCAGAGATGCTGTGTGTGCCACTAACCGCAATATTCATCACATCCCTTGAAACTGGGCAACTACCTGAGGTATAGAAGAAGGCAAATGTAGTTCCCATTTTTAAGAAAGGAGACAGAAACGAGGCACTAAACTATTGACCAGTGTCACTTACGTGTATAGTGTGCAAAGTCATGGAGAAGATTATCAGGAGGAGAATGGTGGAGCCCCTGGAACGACACAAGATTATAAACGATAACCAACACGGATTCATGGAAGGCAAATCCTGTGTCACAAACCTTCTGGAGTTCTATGACAAAGTAACAGAAGTAAGACACGAGAGGGAGGGGTGGGTTGATTGCATTTTCTTATACTGCAGAAAGACCTTCGACACAGTTCCTCATAAGAGATTAGTGCAGACGTTAGAGTATCAGGCGTGTATAACAGAGAGGGCACTGCAATGGATCAAAGAGTACCTGACAGGGAGGCAACAACGGATCATGGTACGTGATGAGGTATCACAGTGGGCGCCTGTGACGAGCGCGGTCCCACAGGGGTCAGTCCTAGGACCAGTGCTATTCTTGGTATATGTGAAAGACATGACGGACGGGGTAGACTCAGAAGTGTCTCTGTTCGCAGATGATGTGAAGTTAATGAGGAGAATTAAATCGGATGAGGATCAGGCAAGACTTCAAAGAGACGTGGACATGCTGGACACCTGGTCCAGCAACTGGCTTCTCGAATTTAACCCCGCCAAATGCAAAGTCATGAAGATCAGGGAAGGGCAAAGAAGCCCGCAGACAGAGTATAGGCTAGGGGGCCAAAGACTGCAAAACTTGTTCACAGAGAAAGATCTTGGGGTGAGTATAACACCAAGCACGTCTCCGGAAGCACACATCAACCAGATAACTGCTGCAGCATATGGGCGACTGGCAAACCTGAGAATAGCGTTGCGATACCTTAGTAAGGAATCGTTCAAGACACTGTACACCGGGTACGCCAAGCCCATACTAGAGTATACAGCGCCAGTTTGGAACCCGTACCTGGTCAAGCACATAAAGAAATTAGAGAAAGTACAAAGGTTTGCGACAAGGTTAGTTCCAGAGTTAAGGGAAATGTCCTAATAAGAAAGATTAAGGGAAATCGGCCTGACAACACTGGAGGACAGGAGGGTTATTAGAGACATGATAATGACATACAAAATACTGCGGGGAATAGACAAGGTTGATAGAGACTGGATGTTCCAGGGAGGGTAAACAAAAACAAGGGGTCACAATTGGAAGTTGAAGACTCAAATGAGTCAAAGGGATGTTAGGAAGTATTTATTCAGCCATAGAGTAGTCAGGAAGTGGAATAGTCTAGCAAGTGATTTAGTGGAGGCAGGAACCATGCATAACTTTAAGACGAGGTATGATAAATCTCATAGAGCAGGGAGAGATGGGACCCCGTAGCGATCAGTGAAGAGGAGGAGTCAGGAGCTGAGTCTCGACTCATGCAACCACAATTAGGTGAGTACAATTAGGTGAGTACACACACACACACACACACACACACACACACAAGTGCAAAGACATGAAGATTGGGGAAAGGCAAAGAAGACCGCAGACGGAGTACAGTCTAGGGGGCCAGAGACTAGAAACCTCACCCAAGGAAAAAGATGTTGGGGTGAGTATAACACCAGGCACATCTCCTGAGGCGCACATCAACCAAATAACTGCTGCAGCATACGGGCGCCTAGCAAACCTAAGAACAGCATTTCGACATCTTAATAAGGAATCGTTAAGAACCATGTACACTGTGTAGGTTAGGCCCATACTGGAGTACGCAGCACCAGTTTGGAACCCACACCTAGCCAAGCTCATAAACTAATGAAAGTGCAAAGGTTTGCAACACGACTAGTCCAGGAGCTAAGGGGTATGTCCTACGAGGAGAGGTTATGGGAAATCGACCTGACGACATTGGAGGACAGGAGAGAAAGAGGGGACATGCTAATGACATATAAAATACTGAGATAAATTGACAAGGTGGACAGAGACAAAATGTTCCAGAGATGGGACACAGCAACAAGGGGGCACAGCTGGAAGTTGAAGAATCAGATGAATCACAGGGATGTTAGGAAGCTTTTCTTCAGTCACAGAGTGGTCAGGAAGTGGAATAGCTTGGGAAGCGATGTAGTGAAGGCAGGATCCATTCATAGCTTTAAGAAGAGGTATGATAAGGCTCATGACGAATGGAGAGAGACCCAGTAGCGGCCAGTGAAGAGGCGGGGCCAGGAGCTATGACTCGACCTCTGCAACCACAACTAGGTGAGTACAACTAGGTGAGTACACACACACACACAGGCACACACAGGCACACACAGGCAGGGAAGTCAGTAGACGTGATGATGGAATATGTGACAACAATTTGCAAGGAAGCTGAGGAGAGGTTTATACCCAAGGGTAACAGGAGAAGCGAAAAAGACAGGATGAGACCATGGTTCACCCAAAGGTGCAGGGAAGCCAAAACCAAGTGTACAAGAGAATGGAAGAGGTACAGAAGGCAAAGAACCCCGGAGAATAAGGAGAGCAGTCGTAGAGCCAGAAATGAATATGCACAGATCAGAAGGGAGGCCCAAAGACAGTACGAGAATGACACAGCAACGAAAGCCAAATCTGACCCAAAGCTGCTGTACAGCCACATCAGGAGGAGAACAACAGTCAAGGACCAGGTGATCAGGCTGAGGAAGGAAGGAGGGGAGGTCACAAGAAATGACCGTGAAGTGTGTGAGGAGCTCAACATGAGATTCAAAGAGGTGTTCACAGAGGAGATAGAAGGGACTCCAGAAAGGAGGAGAGGTAGGGTACACCATCAGGTGCTGGACACAATACACACAACTGAGAAGGAAGTGAAGAGGCTACTAAGCGAGCTAGATACCTAAAGGCGATAGGGCCGGATAACATCTCTCCATGGGTCCTGAGAGAGGGAGCAGAGGAGCTATGTGTACCCCTAACAATGATCTTCAACACATCTATCGAAACAGGTCAACTACCTGAGGTATGGAAGACAGCAAATGTAGTTCCAATTTTTAAAAAAAGGAGACAGGAACGTAGCACTAAACTACAGATCAGTGTCACTGACATGTATAGCATGCAAGGTCATGGAGAAGATAGTCAGGAGAAGAGTGGTGGAGCACCTAGAAAGGAATGAGCTTATCAACGACGGCCAACACAGTTTTAGGGACGGGAAATCCTGTGTCACAAACCTACTGGAGTTCTACGACAGGGTGACAGCAATAAGACAAGAGAGAGAGGGGTGGGTAGATTGCATATTCTTGGACTGTAAGAAGTCGTTTGACACAGTTCCACACAAGAGATTAGTGCAAAAGTTGGAGGACCAGGTACGTGGTGAGGTGTCAGAGTGGGCGCCGGTGACGAGCGGGGTTCCACAGGGGTTAGTCCTGGGACCAGGGCTGTTTCTGGTATTTGTGAACGACATGACGGAAGGAATAGACTCCGAAGTGTCCCTGTTTGCAGATGATGTGAAGTTGATGAGAAGAATTCAGTCGGATGAGGACCAGGCAGAACTACAAAGGGATCTGGACAGGCTGCAAGCCTGGTCCAGCAATTGGCTCCTGGAGTTCAACCCCACCAAGTGCAAAGTCATGAAGATTAGGGAAGGGCAAAGAAGACCGCAGACGGAGTACAGCCTAGGGGGCCAGAGACTGCAAACCTCAATCAAGGAAAAAGACCTTGGGGTGAGTATAACACCAGGTACATCTCCTGAGGCGCACATCAACCAAATAACTGCTGCAGCATATGGGCGCCTAGCAAACCTAAGAACAGCATTCCGACATCTTAATAAAGAATCGTTCAGAACCCTGTACACTGTGTACGTTAGGCCCATACTGGAGTATGCAGCACCAGTTTGGAACCCACACCTAGCCAAGCACGTGAAGAAGCTCGAGAAAGTGCAAAGGTTTGCAACAAGACTAGTCCCGGAGCTAAGGGGTATGTCCTACGAGGAGAGGTTAAGGGAAATCGACCTGACGACACTGGAGGACAGGAGAGATAGGGGGGACATGATAACGACATATAAGATACTGAGAGGAATTGACAAGGTGGACAAAGACAGAATGTTCCAGAGATGGGACACAGCAACAAGGGGACACAGTTGGAAGTTGAAGACTCAGATGAATCACAGAGATGTTAGGAAGTATTTCTTCAGTCACAGAGTGGTCGGGAAGTGGAATAGTTTAGGAAGTGATGTAGTGGAGCCAGGCTCCATACATATCTTTAAGAAGAGGTATGATAAAGCTCATGGCGCAGGGAGAGTGACCCAGTAGCGGCCAGTGAAGAGGCGGGGCCAGGAGCTATGACTCGACCCCTGCAACCACAACTAGGTGAGTACAACTAGGTGAGTACACACATACATTATTTAAATTTTCAATACACCGGCCGTCTCCCATTGAAGAACGGCGACCCAAAAAAGAGGAAACCGGTTAACCGGCTTCCATGAATCCCTTCATAAATGTTACCTTGCTCACACGCCAGTCTTCTTCTTTATACTTTTAATAATTAATATATAATAAGGGGGTTGTTATCCTCTTGCTCTCGGCATCTTAGTTACCTCGTACGACATGCATGGGTTATGAAGGAGGGATTTTTGTCCACTTCCCAATGAAGATGAAGGGAAATAAATAATAACAAGAACTATTAAGAAAATTGATGAAATCTCAGATATCACACTGGACAAATGCAATGTGATATCGCCTACGACTGCTTCATCTTACCTGTTGACAGTGTATAAGCTACTTCTTAGCGCACATGCGAAGATTGATTGACTGATTACATCGACTACAGGTTGAGGGACTGATCACCTCAAACTCCTTCTGATCTTCACCATTCTTCTTTGTATGGAATGATGAAGCCATTGTCAAGTGTTGTACATTTGTTTAATTCATAAAAATGTAGTGTGACCTTTGAGTAAGTAGAAGTAGCAAGATGTTCCTGTTATCTTGTGTGTTTATGAGACAGAAAGAAAAGACACCAGCAATCCTACCATTGTGTAAATCAATTACAACTTTCCATTTCACACTCACTGGGCAGGATTTATCGGTTGCTGTCTACCAGCTTACTACCTCACTGACTTACTGACTTTACAAAAACCATATACGAGCTTAATAACCGACTTTGCATTCATTACACTTAATAAACAATAATTTGGAAGGAGTCATTACCTATGCAAAACACATACTACTATAAAAGACTACAGCCACATGCACTAACTTTTAATAATATCTTTGAATCCATTACCTTGAAAATTTCACCCTAAAAGCACTAAATTTTTTAATTATGTTATACCGTGAAATTTTATCTGTATATACTATATTACTGCAGATCACTATCTTTGTATACACTGCCCTGAAAAATATTTTCTTTTGTAAGAAACACTGTCTTTACAATAAATGAACTTTCCTTAAAAATACTTTAAAATACAACCCGTCCTCCTAATAGTAGGCAGAGTAATGACTTTGTTCTCTGTCTCAGACCCTGTTGACAACCCTGATTCCCTGTATACAGATTCGGAGGTTCAAATAAGGATTCCTAACACTACTCTTCTTCAAACCTATCCCAACATATTTTAAGATTTTCGGAGAATGTGCCACCTAGGTTGTTATGAGAAATGGTATGGTGATATTGACACGATTTAGAAAAAGAGACTTATGTACAGTCCAGGACATTTATTAAAGCCACTAGTGGCTTCTTCAGTCCTAAAAGAGAGATAACTAAGAAACGAGTGTATATAGTGGCAGAGGTAAGGTTGAATGTCGCGTGGGTAGCATTAGTAGTGGTAGTAACTGTTGGTCTCCAGAATGGGTAATATCCTGTTGATTAAAAATTTAGAAATAGTGTAACTTCCTGACTTTTGATGGATAGTGTTACTGACAGTAATTAGGGCAGCCTCACTGAATATCATATGTTGAACACACACGTATTAAGATCCCAAGATGTTGCTGTGTCTAATTTATCACCTTGTCGGTTCTCTGAACCATTTATCTACATTTATGTCAGAAACAGCAACATCTTGGTATCTTTACACAGGGAATTCTTTACTTGCCTAACCTTTAATCATGACCTACTTCCACATTTGTATTTGTCAAGTGTGATACCAACTACGACTGCTCCACCTCTACAGTATATTAGCCACTTCTACGCACTTATGCTGTATTCTTTTCAAGATTGATAGACTGATTACATAGCCTCAAGGCTGTGGGACTTATTACCCCAAACTCCTCCTGTTCTTCACCATTCTCCTTTGTATGGACTGATGAAGCCACTGTGTGGCGAAACGTTTCCTCAATAAACATACCCAAGTGTTGCATATGTGTCTAATTTATCAACTTGTCGGTTCTCTGAACCATTTATCAACTATATCCATGGAAGCAAAGAGGGGAATGTATGAGAGTATAGTTATACCAATGCTCTTATATGGGTGTGAAACATGGGTAGTGAATGTTGCAACAAGGAGAAGGCTGGAGGCAGTGGAGATGTCATGTCTGAGGGCAATGTGTGGTGTCAATATAATGCAGATAATTCGTAGTTTGGAGATTAGGAGGAAGTGCGAGATTACCAAAACTATTATCCAAAGGGCTGAGGAGGGGTTGTTGAGGTGGATCGAACATGTAGAGAGGATGGAACAGAATATAATGACTTCGAGAGTGTATAAATCTGTAGTGAAGGGAAGGCGGGGTAAGGGTCAGCCTAGGAAAGGTTAGAAGGAGGGGCTATAGGAGGTTTTGCAGGCGAGGGGCTTGGACTTCCAGCAAGTATGGGTGTTAGATAGGAGTGAATGGAGAAGAATGGTTTTTGGGACTTGACGTGCTGTTGGAGTGTGAACAAGGTAACGTTTATGAAGGGTTTCAGGGAAACTGGCAGGCCGGACTTGAGTCCTAGAGATGTGAAGTACAGTGTCTGCACTCTGAAAGAGGGGTGTTAATGTTGCAGTTTTATAACTGTAAGCATGCCTCTGTCAAGACAGTGATGGAGTGAATGATGATGAATGTTTATCTTTTTCGGGTCACCCTGCCTTGGTGGGAGACGGCCGATGTGTTAATAAAAAAAAATATTAAAAAAAAAAAAGCAGGTCGACAATTTAGGGGCTGCCGGCAGCATAAGGGTTAATGGATTCAGTGGAGATAAAATGCAGGTATGTGTATCTGCTCTTATATGTAATAGGTTAATTAATTGTTTCTTTCTGGTATTTAGCATTATTTAAATTTGTATTATAATATTTCTGGTTTTTTTTTTTTTTTTTTCGTTTTTACATACCGATTTACGTGAAAGAGTGTCCAATGTGATTACTCAAGAATTAGTTACAATAACATTTGAAATGTTAGGAAAAAATATTAACTCTCAACCAATTTCACAGCATGAAAGGTATATGGAATTACTGTCCAGTCATGTACTATAAGTTTGTAATCTATACTTTTCACAGTTGACCAGGTTTAAATTATAATAAGCATAAATGCAGTTCTCCATTGAGTTAATGGAACAAATTGAGTATCATTTCCCAAAATTTTGATCATATACAGCTGAACTTCTTTATTGGTAATTATGTTAAGTATTTCCTATAAAGTAACACCTAACCAGGGAAATAAGAGACAGCATGAACAATTACCAAGCTGAATGTAGAAGGCACCTCCACTCAGGCCAACCCACACGCGAGGTACTCCAAAGAATGAGAAGGGAATTAATAACCCTAATCACCCAACACAAAAGGGACCTATGGAAATACCTTGTGCTTCAAGCTAACCAGTATAAGCGCCAACCAGAACAATTCTGGAGCAAGATCCGCAGACTACTGGGGGCTAAGCACTCACCCACTCAAATCCTCACACACTCATTCACTAATGAGGATGGCGAGGATGTGACCTTGCTCGAGGACCCACAGGATCAAGCTAATTTGATGAGTGAGGTATGGAAGAAAATTCTCTCTCACGATGTCAGCAGAAGATTTAACAACAACCACTACCTGTGGGTCAATCAGTGGCGTGACGAAAACTGGGAAGACTTCCATCCAATACCAACAATTGATACATCTTCTCTTGAACCTGAGCACCCTCTCACAAGGCCAATCACCCTCAAAGAAATGACCCAAGTCATTGGACGAATGAGAAATAAGGCCCCTGGCCCCTCAGGCATAACAGTAAAACAGATAAAATACCTACCCCGTAATTGCAAGATGTCCCTATTAAACATCTTAAATGCTATCCTGGCGTCTGGCCATTTCCCTACATCATTCAAAACAGCAAAGATGATCTTCATCTCAAAACCCAACAAGGACACCCGTAACCCAGAAAACTACAGACCTATCTCTCTACTCGAAGTCGCTGCCAAAGTCTTCGAAAAAATCATTTCCAATAGACTGAACTACTACATGGAATTCAATCACCTCTTCTCCGAAAAACAGTTTGGTTTCAGGTCCCACCGTGGAACGCAGCATGCTATCAACATCATCTATGATGCTGCTGATAGCCTGAGGAATCACGGAAACCTGGCCCTAATTGCAACGAGGGACGTTCACAAAGCCTTCGATAGCCTCTGGCACGATGGGCTTATATTCAAACTTGCCGATCTACCAGACCACAACTGGACCTTTCTCAGGCTCATATTCAATTTCCTAACAGGCAGAAACATCATCCCCAACTTCAATGGCAAATCTGCAGTCCCATTCACCCCAACAGCTGGCGTACCACAAGGCTCATGCCTTAGCCCCATACTCTTCAATATCTATGTAAATGACCTCCCGCAACCAGAACATAATGACACCATCATCACCCAATTTGCAGACGACGTGATCCATGTAGTGTCATCCACCCCATAACAGGTGCAACAAAATACAGGAGAGTAATAGCGAAAATGAATGAGGAATTACGAAGAACAGCTAACTGGGAGAAAAAATGGAGAATCACAACTAACCCAGAAAAAGTCCTCATTAGCACCATCGGCTGTCTCCCATCAACCATAGAAGACAAAGGAGGTATCTCCATAAGAGGATCACGGGTCGATATCAGAAACCCTAACAAAATCCTGGGATATGAGATCAACAGATTACTTAACTCCACTTCTCACATCTCCAAAAAAGTGAACCTAGCTAAAGTCCGCCTCAGCCAACTATTCAGATTCAAAGAAGCTCCCCCCCCCCACATCAAGAAGCACCTCTACAAGATGATGATCAGACCTCTGTTGGAATACCCTTGCGTACCCTTATCACTAACAACTAAAACCAACATTCTGCGGCTTCAACGAGTCCAGAATAAAGCCCTCCGCTTTATCAATGGTACCAGATTAAGGGACAGAATCAGAACTGAAGACCTACATGTACAACAAGAAATCACTGCAATTAATGTAAGGATAGATAAACTAGCGAAAATACAGCTATATGACATGCAAGAACTATATGTACCTGAGAGAGAACCCCCCGACCAGTAAACACAACCGACTATGTCATCACCACCTCCCCACCGAACCCAAAGAATGACTCTGCAGCAAAGAGTTAGGCGCTACATTCACAATGACAACTACCCACGACCAAGAATCCTGAGTGATCTCCCCGTCGAACCAGAAGAGTGGGTACCACCAGACCCAGTCTATGTTCAACAACATAGATAAATACTCCCCATTTATATGTGACCTACCTTTTCCAAACTACATCTTACAACCAACGTTGTAACACCTACCAACTTCCTATTTTAGGACACCACCTCAGAAACTGCTTGAACAACTCCGGGCTAGCCACCAACAACATCAAAAGCCCAGCAACCAACACCTGTTGCAACAAAAACTGCTTGACCATCTCCGGGCTACCCACCATCAACATCGAAAGCCCAGCAACTACCACCTGTTGCAGCAGCCTTGCCCGAAAAAAAAAAAAAAATACTACAAATCGTATGCATTCTTCCAGCTCAGTAGCATGCAGTGATACAGCAGTATACATGTGTGCAACTGATGGGGTGAAGGCATATCCTCCTCATAAAATTTACTTATGTATCACTCTACATACACACACACTTATTATGTTGCGCCAAAGTGGATAGGCCACTTACCATTACAACCCTAACCTCCCCCTCCCCCCTCCCACCTATTTCCCAATTTCCATCCTTACCCATCCTTCTTCCTTACCCACCTTACCGACGCTCAGGTCAAATCAAGCTCAAGTAACACCAGAAATATCATCTAGTTTAGCACCATCGGCAAACATGGATACATCTGAAAAAATTCTTTCAGGTAAGTCATTCACATTAACCAGAAGCAGTAGCGGTCCATATAACAAACCTAGTAGGAACTCACCTTTTGCATTTTCCCAATTCTAGAATCTCTTTTCGGACAGTTACTCTAACTTCATCAAGGATTTCTTATCCACTAGAGTACACATTCCTTGTTATTCCTGCCTGCGCTGCACGTTTGTGTCAGAGTCTTTTGTGATGAATTATATAAAATACCGACTTGCAATTAAGAAATATGCAATCCATTCATCCCTCTCCCTTCTGTTACCTTTTTATAGAACTTCAATTGGATAGTAACGCAAGAATTGTTATCAGTAAACCAGTGTTAGTTAATTGTGACGTAATCACTTGTTTCCAAGTGTTGTATCACTCTCTTCTGTTTATTTTCTCCATTATTAGAACGCATGTCAATGATTCAACTCTAATGTGCAATTTGCCTTCTTTCTAAAATATTAGAAGGCAAACGAAAAAGCTGTCTGATCTCCATTATTTTGTTGTAGGTCTTAAGAAGTGGTTGTGAGAGTGCTTCTGCTCCTTCTCTCAGACTCCATAGAGGCATTTTTTCTGGTCTAATTGTTTCATATATCAAGCATCCTCTGCAGTATTAAATAGTCCTCTTTTTGATGTACAGCGTCCCGTAACTGCTGGAGCATTCTTTCCCCTTCACTTTCTGGTATTGCACTTCTTTCCAATGAATATATCTCTTAAAACAGTTTGATCAGAAAGTGTGAGCATATTTGTCTGTATGCTTATTTCTTTATTTGCGCGCAAGCTCGCGCGTGTGTGTACTCATCTAGTTGTATTAACCTCGTTGTGGTTGAAGTGATAGATTCAAAGCTCCTGGCCCTGCCTTTTCACTGGTGGCTATTAGGTTCACTCTCACCCCGCTCCATGAGCTTTATCGTATCTCTTCTTAAATCTATGCATTGATCCTGCCTCCACTACATCAATCTCCAGATTGTTCCACTTCCTGATTACTCTGTGACTGAAGAAATATTTCCTAACATCCCTGTGACTCATCTGAATTTTGAACTTCCAGTTGTGACCCCTTATTGCTGTGTCCCATCTCTGACACATTCTGTATCTATCCACCTTGTCAATTCCTTTCAGTATTTTATATGTCGTTATCATGTCCTCCTTATCCGTCCTGTCATCTAGTGTTGTCAGGTTCATTTCCCTTAACCAGTATCGTAAATGACTCCTTACTCATATGCTGCAGCAGTTATTTGGTTGATGTGCGCCTCAGGAGATGTGCTCAGTATGATGCTCACCCCAAGATCCCTTTCTTTGAGTGAGTTTTGTAGTCTTTGACCTCATAGGCTGTACTCCATGATTGTACTTCATGTTTGTACTTGCTGGGGTTAAAATCCAGGATCCATTTGTCAGACCAAGCTTGCAGCCTGTCCAGATCTCCTTGTAGGCTTACCTGATATGGTTTTTGATGCTATGTTATTTTTGTATTGCCTCTGAGCCTCTCTCCTTATCCATGCATATTCATTTCTGGGTCTTCGGCTTAACCCCCTATTTTCCCGAGTCCTTTGCCTTCTATACTTTTGACATGTTTCAGCACAATTGGCTTTGGCCACTCCACACCTCTGGTCTTCCCATTGTTTCTGTTGCCCATTGACACATACTTCTACTGTGCCTCCCTGCACTTTGCGTTTACATGTTTCACCATTTCATTTACTGTCTTCCCTCTTGCTCTCTAACCAGCTGCATCTCATGCAGGAATTGCATCATACGTGTGTATTTCCATTTTCTGAAATTTGGTTTCTCCCATCCTTCTCGTGCTGCCTCACTTTTTATTGTTAACTCTACTATGTATTCGAAACTCAGGGCCACATTATCGTCGAAGAGTGTTTCGTGTGTTATTTTCTCTATGTCTGAACTGTTGAAGGTGAATACAAGGTCCAGCCTTGCTCGTTCATCTCTTCTCTCTCTGGGTGTGTCCCTAACATGTTGGTACATGAAGCTTTCCGGCACCACGTCTAGCATCTTCTCTCTGCATGTCTCCTTGAGGTTGAAATCCCCCATGATACGAAGCCTTGCTCAGCTTATGTTGGCTCTTCTGGCCTCCTCAGCTAATATGGCCAATATTATTTTGTTACTCTCATCAAATTCTCATCTTATGATTGCGGGTTGTTCATCACTTTTGGACCCAAAGTTATAAGTGTTCCTACTATATAGACATTAACTTCACCTCTGACTAGCCCTCCTATCTCCTCAAAACCCCATTGGTTCTTGATGAGCAGTGCTACTCCTCCTTTCCCTGTATTCCCGAGTCTTTCCTCAGTATCTTATATCCAGATGGAAAGATTGCATCTGTTATCACCCCCTGTAAGCTTCGTCTCTGTGAGTTCTATGAAGTCCGGGGATGGCTCAATGATTTTTTCCTGCCACTTGTTACTCTTATTTGTTATTCCACCATTGTTGGTATACTATACCTTCAGTTGTATTCAAGATGGGACTCAGAGGGGTAGGTGCAGGCTGAGGGGTAGGTGCAGGCTGAGGGCGTGGTAGACAGGGCTGGATGTTATTGTAGTCTGGTGTTGTGGTGGTATTAGTGCTGGTGGGGAGACTGTGGGAGACTTTGTTTCTGTGATTGCCATGATTTGCAGGGATGCCTCATTGATTCTTTCCTGCCACTCCGTAATCTTATTTGTAATTCCAACTGTGTTGTTGTGCCACACTTTCAGCTTCCTTTCTAGAACTGTATTCTGGGGGGAGGAGTTTGTGCTAGCTGTGGGTGTGATAGGCAGGCCTGGATATTATGGTAGTCTGGTGGTATGGCAGTATTAGTGCCAGGAGGGGTGGGGACTGTGGATGTGAAGTGTGGCTCATGTTATTGTGATTCGTTGGAAATGGGTGGTAGGGGTTGATGGGATAGTATGGGTGGGTCTGTTTGCAATAGTGTTTGATATTCACTTCGAGGATGTGCTTCCCTGTCTGCCGGTGCCTGCCCTGTCTCCCCTTCCTGTGTGTGTGTGTGTGAATGAGTGTGTGTATGTTTACTCACCTAATTGTGGTTGCAGGGGTCTAGTCACAGCTCCTGGCCCCTCCACTTTGCTGGTCGCTACTAGGTCCATTCTCTCGATGCTCCATAGGCTTTGTCTTACCTCTTCTTAAAGCTATGTCTGCTCCCTGCCTACACTACTTTACTTTCCTCACAACTCTATGACTGAAGAAATACTTCCTAACATCCCTGTGACTCATCTGAGTCTTCAACTTCGAATTGTGACCCCTTGTTGTTGTGTCCCATTTCTGGAACATCCTGTCTGCCCACCTTGTCGATTTCTTTCAGTATTTTATATGTCGTTATCAAGTCCCGCCTGTCCCTCCTGTCATCCAGTGTCGTCAGATCGAGTTCCCTTAACCTCTTCTCGTAGGACATGCCCCTTAGCTCCAGGACTAGTCTCGTTGCAAATCTTTGCATTTTCTCTAGTTTCCTGACGTGCTTGGTCAGGTGTGGGTTCCAAACTGGAGCTTGAATACCGGAATGCAGATATTTTGTTGATGTGTGCCTCAGATGTGCTCGGTATTATACACACTCCGAGATCCTTTTCCTTTAGTAAGATTTCTAGTTGTTGTCCCCCTAGACTGTACTCTGTCTGTGGTCTTCTTTGCCCTTCCCCGATCTTTATGACTTTGCACTTGGTGGCGTTCAACTCCAGGAGGAAGTTGCTGGACCAGGCCTGCAGCCTGTCCAGATCCCTTCATAGTTGTGCCTGGTCTTCATCCGATTGAATTCTTCTCATCAACTTCACATTATCTGTAAATAGGGACACTTCGGAGTCTATTCCTCCTGGCATGTCGTTCACAAATACCAGAAAAAGCACCGGTTCTAAGACTGACCCCTGTGGAATCCCGCTTGTTACAGGCACTCACTCTGACACCTCGCCACGTACCATGACTCGCTGTTGTCTTCCTGACAGGTATTCCCTGATCCATTGTAGTGCCTTCCCTGTTATCCCTGACTGGTCCTCCAGCTTTTGCACTAATCTCTTTTGAGGAACTGTGTCAAACGCCTTCTACAGTCCAAGAAAATGCAATATACCCACCCTTCTCTCTCTTGTCTTACTACTGTCACCCTGTCAAAGAACTCCAGTAAGTTTGTGACACATAATTTCCCATCCCTGAACCCGTGCTGGCTGTCGTTGATAAGCTCGTTCCTTTCTAGGTGCTCCACCACAGTTCTGATAATCTTCTCCATGACTTTGCATACTATACATGTCAGTGACACTGGTCTGTAGTTTAATGCTTCATGTCTGTCCCCTTTTTTAAAAATTAGGACTACATTTGCTGTCTTCCATACCTCAGGTAGTCGCTCTGTTTCGATAGATGTGTTGAAGATTGTTGTTAGTGGTATACATACCGCCTCTGCTCCCTCTCTCAGGACCCATGGAGAGATGTTATCTGACCCCTTTGCCTTTTAGGTGTCTAGTTGGCTTAGTAGCCTCTTCACTTCTTCCTCGGTTGTATGTATTGTGTCCAACACTTGATGGTGTACCCCACCTCTCCATCTTTCTGGAGTCCCTTCTGTCTCTACTGTGAATACTTCTTTGAATCTCATGTTGAGCTCCTCACATATTCGTGGTCGTTTCTTGTGATCTCCCCTCCTTCCTTCCTCAGCCTGATTACAGGGTCCTTGACTGTTTTTTTTTCTCCTGATGTGGCTGTACAACAGCTTCGGGTCAGATTTGAATTTCATATTGTCGTTGGGCCTCCCTTCTTACCTGTGCATATTCCTTTCTGGATTTAAGACTTCTCTTCTTATTCTCCTGGGTCCTTTGTCTTCTATTCTTCTTCCATATGCAACTATTGTGACATTTTATTGTGGCAGCATTTCGCTCTCCAGGAGCTTTTTCAAGCCGTAGAGCCTGGAGAGCGAAACGTTGCCACAATAAAATGTCACATTAGTTGCATTTGTGTCCTTTTACTTAACATATTGTCGGTATTTCTACCAATATTAATATATTCTTCTTCCATTCTCTTGCACACCTGGTTTTGGCTCTCTACACCTTTGGGTGAACCAAGGGCTCATCCTGGCTTTCTCATTATTTCTGTTATCCTTGGGTACAAACCTCTCCTCAGCTTCTTTGCATATTGTTGGCACATATTCCATCATCTCGTTTACTGACTTCCCTGTCATTTCTCTGTCCCACTGAACCCTGTGAAGGAAATTCTTTATGCCTGTGTAGTCCCCTTTCTTGTAGTTTGGTTTCATTTATCGTCCCCTTCCTGCTTCCCTTTCCACTTATAACTCTACTATGTATTTGAAGCTCAGAACCACGTAAACACTGGCCCTGAGGGGTCTTTCATATGTGATGTCCTCAATATTTGCACTACTCATTGTGAATACTAGGTCCAGTCTTGCAGGTTCATACTCTCTTTACATGAGTTTTTTCCAGTACCACCATCATCATCTTAGCCCTCCACGTTTCTGGGCCCCCATGTGCCTCCAGGTTCTCCCAGTCGATTTCCCTGAGGTTGAAGTCACCAAAAATCAGCAGCTTTGCCCTTGATGCATGAGCCCTTCTGGCCACTTCCGCCAGTGTGTCAACCATTCCAATATTCCTCTCATCATTCTCTTGCCTTGGCCTCCTGCTGTTCTGTGCTGGGTTGTACATTGCTGCAATTACCACCTTGGGACCTCTAGACTGAAGTTTTCCTATTATGTAATCTCTTGCTTCTCCTCTTTCTCCTCTCTCCACCTCATCAAAATCCCATCGGTTTTTGATGAGCAGTGCCACTCCTCCACCCCCTTTGTTCCCTCTGTCTTTCCTCAGGATCTGTTATCCCGTTGGAAAGATGGCATCGGTTATCATTCCTGTGCGCTTGGTTTCTGTGAGAGCTATGATTTCCGGTGATGCCTCTTTGACATTTTCGTGCCACTCCTCTCACTTATTCTTTATTCCATCAGCGTTGGTGTACCATAACTTCAGTTTCCTCTCCAACACTGTGTTCTGGGGGGCCTGTGAGGATGGGGACCTGGCAGTGTGCTGTTGGATTCTCGAGCGTAGTGTGGGGTGAGGGATGTAAGTGTGGATTGTGGTTTGTGTTGTGATAGCATGTTTGGTTGTGGGGTTCTGGGGGTGGTTGCGTGTGTGTTTTCGCTTGTTGCTCTGCCCTGCTCTGGTTGTTCTCTGCTGATTCGGTCTTTGTCTCTCTTTCTAGCCCCTTCTGCTTCTGTGTCCTCTCCCTCAGTTGCAATCATTCTGTTTTTCTTCTGTCTCGGTCTAGGAACACCCTCTTGTATGCTGACGATTCCTTCAGCCATGGTTTCTCTTGCAGTATCCTGTTTTGCACTGTTTCTGTCTTGAGAATCAGCTTGACCGGCTGATGTCTCCCCTTCAAGTACCTCCCTATTCTCTGAAAATTTACTATCTCAGTCATGTCCTCCTCACCTATTTCTTTGATGATGTTTTCAATCTCCTGTTTTTCTTCCTGCTGTCTTTCATTGTGTGTCCTCCCCTCGCTCTCCTGAAGCCCATGAATAAACACTGACTGCCCCCTCTCCTCCTCCCATTGCCTTTCCCTCTGTGTCTCTGGGTCCTGTTTGTACTTGGCCATTGTCTCCCTTATTTTTTCCTGTAGCTCCTGGTGGCATGGTCGTGCCTCTGCCTGTGACCTATCCTCCTCTTTACCTTCTCCCTCCTCCCTTTCTACTATCCATGCTCCCAACTGCTCTCCTCCTTCATTCCTCAGCCCTACTTGGTGGGCTGACAGGGCCTTAGCGTAAATTATGTCTCCTTCCTTTCCGTTGGGCTTCTCGTTCAGTAGGGGTGTACCAGCTTCAGATGCTATGTCTCTTCTGGGTAATAGCCCTGTAACTCGCTTCAGCCTATTTACCTAATATTTTAGGGCTCTTATCCTGGCTTCTGTGGCTTTGACTTGTGACTCCCATTTCTTCTTCTCCTCCTCCATCCAATTTTCCAATTTCGCAGAAAGCTCTGCCTCCAGCTTTTACTCCATTTTCGCAGAAAGCTCACCTATTTTGCTCTCCCACTCTTGCTCCATCCTTTTGCAATGCTCTTTCATCTATTTTTCCTTACCAGAACCATTTTCGTCTGATCCCCTGAGCCTTCGACTACCCTTCTGAACCACCATTGTGTGAGTGTGTGTGTGTGTGTGTGTGTGTCCTTCAGAGAGACTGTGTGTGTGTATGTGTATTTGTGTATGTGTGTGGAGGGTGAACTCACCTAAATATGCTCACCTGTTTTTGGTTTTAAAGGTTGATTCATAGCTCCTGGTCTCGCCTCATTGCTAGTCGCTATTAGGTCCACTCTCTCCCTGCTCCAAGAACCTTATCGTACATTTATATGGATTCTGCCTTCACTTTTCACTCTCCAGATTGATTGCGTATTGACAATTGTGTGTGTGTAGTCAGCTAATTGTACTCTACCCGTGGTTGCACGGGTAGAGTCATGGACCCTGGCCTCGGCTCTTCACAAGTCGCTAATAGGTCCACTCTCTCCCTGCTCCATGAGCTTTATCATACCTCTTCTTAAAGCTATGTATGGTACCTGTCTCCACTACCTCACTTTCCAGACTATTCAACTTCCAATATGTGTGTGTGTGTATGTGTGTGTGTTTATGTGTGTGTTTGTGTGTGTGTTTGTGTGTGTGTGTGTGTGTGTGTGTGTGTACTCACCTATTATTCGTTGTGTGTGTACTCACCTATTATTCGTTGTGTGTGTACTCACCTATTATTCGTTGTGTGTGTACTCACCTATTATTCGTTGTGTGTGTACTCACCTATTAT
Organism: Cherax destructor; assembly: GCA_009830355.1. NCBI lineage: Eukaryota > Metazoa > Arthropoda > Malacostraca > Decapoda > Parastacidae > Cherax > Cherax destructor. The sequence goes on from WNWK01000346.1 coordinate 74,808, forward strand.
TCGTTGTGTGTGTACTCACCTATTTGGAGCTGTGTGTGTGAGTGTGTGTGTGTGTGTGTGTATGTACTCACTTAATTGTACTTAAATAATTGTGGTTGCATGGGTCGAGTCATAGCTCCTGGCCCCACCTCTTCACTGGTCGCTACTAGGTTACTCTCTCTGCTCCATGAGCTTTATCATACCTCTTCTCAAAGCTATGTATGTATTCTGCCTCCACTACATCACTTCCAAGACTATTCCACTTCCTGACCACTCTGTAACTGAAGAAATACTTCCTAACATCCCTGTGATTCATCTGAGTATTCAACTTCCAACTGTGTCCCCTTGTTGCTGTGTCCTATCTCTGGAACATCCTGTATCAGTCCACCTTGTCGATTCTTCTCAGAATTTAATATGTCGTTATCATATCTCCCTCATCTCTCCTGTCCTCCAGTGTCGTCAGGTCGATTTTCCTTAACCTGTCCTCGTAGGACATGTCCCTTAGCTCCGGTACTAGTATTGTACATGCTTGGCTAGGAGTGGGTTCCAAACTGGTGCTGCATACTCCAAAATAGGTCTGACATACACGGTGTACAGGGTCCTGAACGATTCCTTAATGAGATGTCTGAATGCTATTCTTAGGTTTGCTAGGCGCCCATATGCTGCAGCAGTTATTTGGTTGATGTGCGCCTCAGGAGATGTGCCCGGTGTTATACTCACCCCAAGATCCTTTTCCTTGAGTGAGGCTTGTAGTCTGTACTCCGTCTGCGGTATTCTTTGCCCTTCCCCGATCTTCATGACTTTGCACTTGGTGGAGTTGAACTCCAAGAGTTTCTAGACCAGGCCTGTAGCCTGTCCAGATCCCTTCAACTTCACATCATCTGCAAACAAGGACATTTCTGAGTCTATTCCTTCCGTCATGTCGTTCGCAAATACCAGGAACAGCACTGTTCCTAGGAATGACCCCTGTGGAATCCTGCTCGTCACAGGCGCCCGCTCTGACACCTCGCCAAGGTGCCATGACTTGCTGTTCTCTTCCTGACAGGTATTCCCTGATCCATTGCAGTGCCTTCTCTGTTATCCCTGCTTGGTCTTCCAACTTTTGCACTAATTTCTTGTGTGGGACTTTGTCAATTGCCTACTTACAGCCCAAGAAAATGCAATCTACTCACCCCTCTCTCTCTTGTCTTACTGCTGTCACCCTGTCATAGAACTCCATTAGGTTTGTGACAGGATTTCACATCCCTGAAACCGTGCTGCCTGTCGTCGATATGCTCATTCCCTTCTAGGTGCTCCACCACTCTCCTCCTGATAATCTTTTCCATGACTTTGCATACTATACCTGTCATTGACACTTGTCTGTAATTTAATGCTTCTTGTCTGTCTCGTTTTTTTTAAAAAATGGGACTACATTTGCTGTCTTCCATACCTCAGGTAGTTGCACTGTTTCGATAGATGTGTTGAAGATTGTTGTTAGTGGTACACATAGCTCCTCTGCTCCCTCTCTCAGGACCCATGGAGAGATGTTATCCGACCCAATCGCCTTAGAGGTATCTAGCTCGCTTAGCCGCCTCTTCACTTCTTGGTCGGTTGTATTTATTGTGTCCAACACTTGTTGGTGTATCTCACCTCTCCGTCTCTTTGTGGAGTCCCTTCTGTCTTCACTGTGAACACTTCTTTGAATCTCATGTTGAGCTCCTCACATATTCGTGGTCGTTTCTTGTGATCTCCCCTCCTTCCTTCCTCAGCCTGATTACCTGGTTCTTGACTGTTGTTCTCCTCCTGATGTGGCTGTACAACAGCTTTTGGTCAGATTTGGCTTTTGCTATGTCATTTTCGTATTGTTGCTGGGCCTCTCTTCTTACCTGTGCATATTCATTTCTGGCTCTTCGATTGCTCCTCTTATTCTCCTGGGTCCTTTGCCTTCTATGCTTCTTCTATTCTCTAGAACGTATATATACGTTTGGCCTCTCTACACCTTTGGGTGAACCAAGGGCTCATCCTGGCTTTCTCGTTATTTCTGTTACCCTTGGGTACAAATCTCTCCTCAGCTTCCTTGCATATCGTTGTCACATATTCCATCATCTCATTTACTGACTTCCATGCCAGTTCTCTGTCCCACTGAACCCCGTTCAGGAAATTCCTTTTGTCTGTGTAGTCCCCTCTCTTTTAGTTTACTTCATTCTCAACTTGTAACTCTGTGTGTGTGTAGTCACCTTATTTTGGTTGCACAATTAGGTTTGTGTGTGTGTGTGTGTGTGTGTGTGTGTGTGTGTGGATTTATGCATGTTTGTGAGTGAGTACGAATGTTCAAAACATGAGAGGAGTAACCACGTATAAGTCAATATATAATCTCAATTGGTGATTGAAACACATTGTTAGAAATAATTGTATATTTCGTGCTCCAGTTAATGTCGTCTTATATATATATATATATATATATATATATATATGCAAAAAGATCACAGTAAACAGGTGATATCAAAATATGCAAGAAAACCACTATGAAAAAATAGAAGAATTCCAAGCGCTTTCGTGACTACTCACATTATCAAGGAACTATAACAGGAAACATGACAAGAAGGGCTTATATAAGGGGCGAGACTACACCTCACAGTCACATCACACTAACAAAGACTACACCTCACAGTAGCGTAACATCGCACGACTCTGTGAAGAGGAAAATAAGAAAGGACCTGAAACTCTTCCCAAGAATTAAGATTAGTCCAATTTATTATTAAATTCTTCCCAAATTTTATTAATTATAAATGAATCCAATTTATATAAACCAAAAGAAATATTCATATTATTTTCAAAACTGCTTTTAATGAAACATGATTCTATTATATTCCTCTCAACCATGGACTTGCTTGATACAACCTTCTCAGCATTTTGAAAATCAATTGGATGGTTAAAATCTCTCACATGAATAAATAGAGCATTAGAATCTTGTCCAGTTCTAATGCTATATTTATGTTGTTTTAATCTTAGTTCAAGACTTTTACCAGTTTGACCATAATAAACTTTATCGCATATTTTACAGGGAATCTTATAGACACATCCGTCAGCATTTTGGGGGGAATTTTTTATCAAAAGTCTTTTTACTGTATCAAGATTTGTAAATACAACTTTGATATTAAAATTCTTAAGAAAGGAAGGCATATCAACCAAGTTTTCATGGTAAGGGAGAACCAACATATTTTTGGTTGAATAAGGTTGGTTGTCCTTTTTGGATTGTAAAAGTATTCCTAGCTATTTTAAAAGATTTATCAATTATGTTTCTTGGGTATTTTAAATCATTAGCTATTTCATAAATTTTAGAGATTTCTTCATCTATGAACTCTGGACTACAAATACGTAAAGCTCTCAAAAACATTGAAGAAAAAACCGATACTTTAAAAAGACTTTTGATAAAAAATTCCCCCCAAAATGCTGACGGATGTGTCTATAAGATTCCCTGTAAAATATGCGATAAAGTTTATTTTGGTCAAACTGGTAAAAGTCTTGAACTAAGATTAAAACAACATAAATATAGCATTAGAACTGGACAAGATTCTAATGCTCTATTTATTCATGTGAGAGATTTTAACCATCCAATTGATTTTCAAAATGCTGAGAAGGTTGTATCAAGGAAGTCCATGGTTGAGAGAAATATAATAGAATCATGTTTCATTAAAAGCAGTTTTGAAAATAATATGAATATTTCTTTTGGTTTATATAAATTGGATTCATTTATAATTAATAAAATTTGGGAAGAATTTAATAATAAATTGGACTAATCTTAATTCTTGGGAAGAGTTTCAGGTCCTTTCTTATGTTCCTCTTCACAGAGTCGTGAGATGTTACGCTACTGTGAGGTGTAGTCTTTGTTAGTGTGATGTGACTGTGAGGTGTAGTCTCGCCCTTATATAAGCCCTTCTTGTCATGTTTCCTGTTATAGTTCCTTGATAATGTGAGTAGTCACGAAAGCGCTTGGAATTCTTCTATTTTTCATAGTGGTTTTCTTGCATATATATTATAATATATATATATATATATATATATATATATATATATATATATATATATATATATATATATATATATATATATATATATCATGTAAATATCGCAAACCAAGCGATACAGGAATTATGTGGGTTGAATATCTGTTTCCATCTTTCTTGTTACTGCAGATGCCTCCCTCTTACCCATTAACTGTCCAAACGTATATATACGTTTTTACCGCTAGCGCTCCAAACGTATATATACGTTTTTTTTACATGCTTTCTTATGGGGAAAATCAAGGTCGGAGCGCTACGTGTGTAAACGTTTATATACGTTTGGACAGTTTCCTTTACATAGCTTTTAGAAGTCTCCCCTCTAAATGTTAGTGTTTTCTCGTCAATTTAAAAGGACACGTTGTCTCGTGGGAGGCTACCAGTGACTTCTATATCACTGACATTATATTTATGTATGTAAAGTTATTGATGGCATAGTGGAATATGACCAAATTTCTTATTATTGCCACGATAATTTCGTTTAGGCTATAACAATATCAATGCTTGTGGGATTTTTCCTTCTGACTGGGGGCACTTCCCGTACCCTCCTCTCTCCATCACTCACTCACTCCAGTGAAGACGGTCCTGTGGGAACATACTTGCTTGGACATCCTCCTCTTTTCTGCAATTTTGCAAGCTCCTGGTGATGTGTTGATTGCAACAGGAAATGCCTAGAACTATCATTCTAGTCCCCCTGTGGTTGTTTTGCACATATACATATATATATATATATATATATATATATATATATATATATATATATATATATATATATATATATATATATATATATATATATATATATATATATATATATATATACATATATGCACAGTGCTAGTCACGGCATTATGCCGGATGAAGCGTTATGGCATAATGCCGTGACGAAAATCAAAGGCGTACCATACAGGGAGGTCTTTTTTCGTCAGTGCATTCTGCTGGGTAGCAGACGTTAGCATGACGTCACGGCCTACCGCCACACTTCACAGTGACTTCTCATTGCTCACGTGGCTGCCGTGGTGTGAGGAAGTGTTACACTGTTGTCTCTCATCCGCCCCATCTTTTGTCCGGTGTACCCATCATGAAACCACCTGGCATAATGATTTTGTATAGCATTGTTGTTTAAGATTGTGTACAATAGACTCTACTAAATAGTTTTCGATCTTGTATAACCCATAAATTGAGTTATGTACTGTATTCCTGTCGTGTTTCAAGAGATAAGATTCAATTATGTTTATTTCTATAACAGAACTGTTTGGTACAATACTCTGGGCAGCATCCCACCCCGGTGGGTGATTACAGGAACTAACGTGGTTAAAGATAGCTTTCGACTCCTGCCCTGACTGAGTGTTTATGTTGGGCTATTCTGGTTTCCAGAAATTTACCTTTTTGACCAATATATGAGAGAGGACACTGAGTACATGGGACCTTGTAAACCCCACCAACTTTGTTGGAGGGTGTGTTGGAGGGTGTGTTTTTAATTAGCCTTTGTTTCACAGTTCCTGTGTTTATGAAAGCAAGGTTTATATTGATCTTCGTTAATACCTCACGTAGACAAACCAGGTTCTCATTGTATGGTAAAACTAGTACATTTTTCCTGGCCATCACTTCCTTAGGTTCAGTCCTGTAGAAAGTCTTTCTTGCTGACATTAGTGTCTTCTAGACAAAATCCCTAGAATATCTCAGTTTTTGTGGCTATTTTGAATATCTTGCTGATTTCGTCCTCTAAGTACTCTGGACTGCAGAGGAACACACTGCTGTTTACCCTGGTGTCGTGGTTGGAATAGTAGTGAATGTGTGACGACACATTGGTGGACTTCCTATAAACTGTAAATTTGAATTTTCTATCGACACGATGGATTAAAACATCTAGGAACGGCAAAGTGTCGTTTATTTCATGTTCTGTGGTGAACTTAATGGAAGGTACTAAGCCATTGTGTGTGGGTAGGAACTCATCAATGTTGTGATCTCTAGGCCATAGGCAAAGAACATCATGTACGTATCTGAACCAACTAGCTCTATCTGGTATAATGTTTTTAAGAAGTCTGGTCTCATAGAATTCCATATACAAGTTTCTGAGTAAGGGGCTAAGGGGATTTCCCATTGTCATGCCTTATTTTTGAGCATAGTATTTCCTTTCAAACACGAACTTGCAATTAGTAACACAACGTTATATTAGTTCAGTTATTGTTTTCGTGGGGTAGAGCTTGGGGAATTTTTCTAGTTCGTCTTCAAGGTACAAAAGTAAGTCAGGAACTTTGGTGAACACAGCTGTGACATCAAAGCTCACTAGCGTAAAAATAATGTTGACCTTACTGAAAGATGTAACAGACGATATAGCTTGGGGCTGGCTATTATATCTTCTAATTTCATAACAGTTGACATGTCAAAAACCCTCCTACCCTTTATGGGGAGTAGGGGGATGGTGGTGGTATGGGGTTGGGACTGACCGTTGGCTCCACATTGAGAGAAGCCGCGACAGACCGGCACTGCACTACTCTGAGAAAACTTACCCTGCTTCAGTTGCTGCCTTGCAACATTGCATAGCTCCTGATGACCCATTGAGAAGTATGAAAGTACTTGAGCTAAAGATTTCCACCCCGTGGCTTGTCTTGCATATATATATAAAATATATATATATATATATATATATATATATATATATATATATATATATATATATGTCGTGCCGATTAGGTAAAACTGGCCAATTAGCAAGAACTCATCTAAAATAAAGTCCTTTCTAAAATTTTCTCTTATACGTTTAAAGATATATTTTTTTCATTTATGTTAATGTAAGAATTTATAATTTTGTACCAAGAGAAACTTTGAAAACCTACCTAACCTTATTACAACAAGCGCAATTTAATTTAGCCGAACCCATCTAAATATATTTTAGATACGTTAACATTAATTTCATAATAAACAAACACAATGAAATATATTTTTTTCGTTAGATTCAGAATGATTTTCGCGAAATTATTGCATACACAAATTTTCGCTTGTCTTATATGGCAAGAAGAGCGTTGCTATTTAAGCCAAAATCGCAAGTTTTACCTAATCGGCACGACATATATATATATATATATATATATATATAAAATATATATATATATATAAATATATATATATATATAAATATATATATATATATATATATATATATATATATATATATATATATATATATATATATATATATATATATATATATATATATATATATATATATATTAGTAACACGAACAGTAGTATTGATCAATATCAAAACTGCGTAGCCAGGGTTCGAACCCATGTTGTACTGGCCGTCATTGTGAGTGAGAACCACATAACGCCTTTACACAGGTAAAGGTTAGCGCACTGTTTATTTTATATATATATATATATATATATATATATATATATATATATATATATATATATATATATATATATATATATATATATATATATATATAATAAATATATATATATATATATATATATATATATATATATATATATATATATATATATATATATATATATATATATATATATATAATATATATATATATATATATATATATATATATATATATATATATATATATATATATATATATATATATATATATATATATATATATATATATATATATATACTTCATTGTGTTTGTTTATTATTTATTGTAAACGTATCTAAAATATATTTAGTTGGATTAGGCTAAATTTAAATGAGCTTGTTTTAATAAAGTTAGGTGAGTTTTCTAAGGTTCTTTTGGAACAAAATTATTAATTTTTACATTATCATAAATGAAAAAAAATATATCTTTATACGGAGAACTTGCCCATCATTATATGTTTGTTCCTATAAGATCGGAGACCAATGGCTAATGGGGAAAGAGTACATCTATGTTCTTAAGGAGCTAGGCAAAAGACTTAGCAAAGTAACTAGGGATCCCAGGGAAGCTGGTTTTCTATTCCAGCGATTCAGCGCTGCTCCCTATCTACTAACTCCCCTACGGTTTTTAACTGACAAATCCATTCGTTTCCTAGGTTTCTTAACTTGTTTATCTCACTCCTAATTTGTATTCTTAATTTCAGCAAAATTTGTTGACAGTGCCTCTCCCACTCTTTCATCTGGTCTCCTTTTGCACTCTCTCACCACTCTCTCCACCTTTCTTTTACTCTCCATATACTCTGCTCTTCTTACAACACTTCTGTTTTGTAAAAACCTCTCATAAGCTGCCTTTCTCTCATTTATCACACCCTTTACTTCATCATTCCACCACTCACTCCTCTTTCCTCCTGCACCCACCCTCCTATAGCCACAAACTTCTGCCCCACATTCTAATACTGCATTTTTAAAACTATCCCAACTCTCTTCAACCCCCCCACTACTCCTACTTGCACTAGCCCACCTTTCTGCCAATAGTTGCTTATATCTCACCCTAACTTCCTCCTCCCTTAGTTTATACACTTTTACCTCTCTCTTACTTGCTGTTGCCATTTTCTTTTTGTCTCATCTACCTTTTACTCTAACTGTAGCTACAACCAAATAATGATCCGATATATCCGTTGCCCTTCTATAATCATGTACATCCTGAAGCCTACCCATCAACCTTTTATCCACCAATACATAATCTAATAAACTACTTTCATTACGTGCTATATCATATCTTGTATACTTATTTATCCTCTTTTTCATAAAATATGTATTAATACCAAACTTCTTTCTACACATAGCTCATTTAAAGGGTCCCCATTTTCATTTACCTCTGGCACCATAAATTTACCTACTACTCCCTCCACAACATTTTTAACCACTTTAGCATTGAGATCCCCAACCACAATTACTCTCTCGGTTCAAAACTTCCCACGCGCTCACTCAACAATTCCCAAAATCTCCTCCTCTACACTTCTCTCTTCTCTCTCTCTCTCTCTCTCTCTCTCTCTCTCTCTCTCTCTCTCTCTCTCTCTCTCTCTCTCTCTCTCTCTCTCTCTCTCTCTCTCTCTCTCTCTCTTCTCTATATATATATATATATATATATATATATATATATATATATTTGGGAAGGAACGATACCAAAAACTAAATTATTAAGACTATCTCCAAAATACAAGAGAATGCTCAATGCTCAATGGGTATAACAAAATGAGGATAAATATTAAATAACTTAGTTTGTGGTTGTTGACAGTATATATGAGTGTGTGGGGGGGGGGCATGTTTCCTTGCACCTACTATCTCTGCTCACATAACTGTAAGTAGGTAAACCAACCACATACCACGGGTGGGGTTCGAACCCGCGGTCAGAGAGTCTCAGAACTCCAGACCGTCGCGAAGCCACTGGGCCAGCTAGCTTCAATAAGATTCATCCAACTAGGTATATTTCTACACCATAGGAAGGTTAGCATAGGCACCACTGTGTCCACAAATGCAAGTTTTTACAGACGAATCTCCAGCTAGCATGGCCGTGACGAACTCTAGCTCAAGTCCCCTTCAAAGCCGTCAACATGACTCACGAAATCGTAATGACACGATTGCAAACAAACCACATACCACATACGTACCACATACCACATACCTTCCTATGGTGTAGAAATATACCTAGTTGGATGAATCTTATTGAAGCTAGCTGACCCAGTGGCTTACGCGACGGTCTGGAGTTCTGAGACTCTCTGACCGCGGGTTCGAACCCCACCCGTGGTATGTGGTTTGTTTGCAATCGTGTCATTACGATTTCGTGAGTCATGTTGACGGCTTTGAAGGGGACTTGAGCTAGAGTTCGTCACGGCCATGCTAGCTGGAGATTCGTCTGTAAAAACGTGCATTTGTGGACACAGTGGTGCCTATGCTAACCTTCCTATGGTGTAGAAATATACCTAGTTGGATGAATCGTATTGAGCTAGCTGGCCCAGTGGCTTACGCGACGGTCTGGAGTTCTGAGACTCTCTGACCGCGGGTTCGAACCCCACCTGTGGTATGTGGTTTGTTTGCAATCGTGTCATTACGATTTCGTGAGTCATGTAAGTAGGTAACTGGGTGTTAGGCGACTGGTGTGGGTCGCATCCTGGGGAACAAGATTGAAGAACCCCAATGGAAATAAGACAGACAAATCATATCTTATGATGCGTTAGTCCTCTGTGATTTACCGTTTATTTTTTAACCTATTTTATGCCCCATGGCTATTGAAAGCAAGTTCGAGAAAGAAAAGAGCCCATAATAACACAGAGGTGAACATGGGATAAGCTGTGGCTCAATTGATTTTTTCGCGAGTTGCTCATTTTTCATTTTCCTAATAACCATTGTGTGTGTATGTAACATATTACATTTACATCGACTAATGCAAATGGAACTGTTTTAACTTTTTACTGATGTTAAACCAGAACAAATCTGGTTTACTATTCTGATAAACAATTTGTTTTCATATACGGAACACGCATTTAATAACAAGAAAATTTCAATAACGTTGAACAGTTACATAATATAGAATAAGTTACTCCTTGAGGGGAAAAAATCACATAAAATATATTATTACCGATTATGAAATTTTCTGGATCTTGAAAAAATAAAACAAATGGTTGCGTTTGATTTATACGGCTAATTTGTGAGGAAGTTTCGTAAACTTTACCACAAACAAGAGTAAGAATTGTTTACGTTTCATTATAAGAAAACAAATAGAAGTTTGTTGGCTCGTTCTTCATCCTTGACATGTCATTAGCGATACATTCTCTTCTTTATTACCGCAGATTCTACGTTTATGGGCTGGACTTTCTTTGTGTTTTACTGACTTTTAAAATTCTTTCTTGAACCATTGTCATGTAGCATCAAGCAGGCAACCCATGGCTACAGCTCCTGGGTCTCTCTTTTTCCTCGTAGGATGCCTTAATAAACACACATTTTCACTATGGCAAGTTCTTGAAAGAGTGTGTTTGTGAGTATGTGTGTGAATTTGTGTGTATGTGTGTGTGTGCTCGCCTAGTAGTGGTTGCAAGGGTTAAATCACAGCTCCTGGCCCCGCCTCTTCACTGTCTCTACTAGGTCACTCTCCCTGCTGCATGAGCCTTATCATACCTCTTCTTAAAATTATGTATGGATCCTGCCTCCACTACGTCACTTCCCAGACTATTTAACTTCATGACAACTCTATGATTGAACAAGTACTTCCTAACATTCCTGTGTGTGTGTGTGTGTGTGTGTATGTGTGTGTGTGTGTGTGTGTGTGTGTGTGTGTGTGTGTGTACTCACCTATTTGTGGTTGCAGGGGTCAAGTCATAGCTCCTGGCCCCGCCTCTTCACTGATTGCTACTAGGTCCTCTCTCTACCTGCTCCATGAGCTTTATCAAACCTCGTCTTAAAACTATGCATGGTTCCTGCCTCCACTATGTCGCTTTCTAGGCTATTCCACTTCCTGACAACTCTATGACTGAAGAAATACTTCCTAACATCCCTTTGACTCATAGGAGTCTTCAACTTCCAATTGTGACCCCTTGTTTCTGTGTCCCCTCTCTGGAACATCTTGTCTCTGTCCACCTTATCTATGCCTCGCAGTATTTTATATGTCGTTATCATGTCTCCCCTAACCCTCTTGTCCTCTAGTGTCGTCAGGCCGATTTCCCTTAACCTTTCTTCGTAGGACAATCCCCTTAGCTCTGGGACTAGTCTTGTTGCAAACCTTTTGCACTTTCTCTAATATCTTGACGTACTTGACCAGGTGTGGGTTCCAAACTGGTGCTGCATATCCAGTATGGGCCTGACGTATATGGTGTACAGAGTCTTGAATGATTCCTTAGTGAGGTATTGGAACGCTATTCTTAGGTTTGCCAGCCGCCCGTATGCTGCAGCAGTTATCTGATTGATGTGTGCCTCAGGAGATGTGCTCGGTATTTTACTCACCCCAAGATCTTTTTCCTTGAGTGAAGTTTGCAGTCTTTGGCCACCTAGACTATACTATGTCTGCGGTCTTCTTTGCCCTTCCCCGATCTTCATGACTTTACATTTGGCAGAGTTAAATTCAAGGAGCCAGTTACTGGACCAGGCTTGTAGCCTGTCCAAGTCTCTTTGTAGTCCTGTCTGATCCTCGACTGATTTAATTCTTCTCATGAACTTCACATCATCTGCAAACACGGACACTTCTGAGACTATCCCTTACGTTATGTCATTCACATATACCAAAAACAGTACAGGTCCTAGGACTGACCCTTGTGGAACCCCACTCGTCACAGGTGCCCACCCTGACACCTCGTCACGTACCATGACTCGTTGTCGTCTCCCTGTCAGATATTCTCTGATCCATTGCAGTGCCTTTCCTGTTACGTGTGTCTGATCCTCTATCTTTTGCATTAACCTCTTGTGAGGAACTGTGTCGAACAACTTCTTGCAGTCCAAGAAAATGCAGTCTATCCACCCCTCTCTCTCGTGTCTTACTCCTGTTACCTTGTCATAAAACTCCAGTAGGTTTGTGACACAGGATTTTCCTTCCCTGAAACCGTGCTGGTTGTCGTTTGTGAACTTATGTCTTTCTAGATGCTCCACCACTCTCCTCCTGATGATCTTCTCCATGACTTTGCATAATATACATGTGTATACTATATACGTGTGTAGTGTGTGTGTGTGTGTGTGTGTGTGTGTGTGTGTGTGTGTGTGTGTGTGTGTGTGTGTGTGTGTGTACTCACCTAGTTGTACTCACCTAGTTGTGGTTGCAGGGTCGAGACATAGCTCCTGGCCCCGCCTCTTCACTGGCCGCTACTGGGTCACTCTCCCTGCGCCATGAGCTTTATCATACCTCTTCTTAAAGCTGTGTATGGAACCTGCCTCCACTACATCGCTTCCCAAGCTATTCCACTTCCCGACTACTCTGTGACTGAAGAAATACTTCCTAACATCCCTGTGATTCATCTGAGTCTTCAACTTCCAACTGTGTCCCCTTGTTGCTGCGTCCCATCTTTGGAACATTCTGTCTCTGTCAACCTTGTCAATTCCTCTCAGTATTTTATAGGTCGTTATCATGTCCTCCCTATCTCTCCTGTCCTCCAGTGTCGTCAGGTCGATTTCCCTTAACCTCTCCTCGTAGGACATACCCCTTAGCTCCGGGACTAGTCTTGTTGCAAACCTGTGTGTGTGTGTGTGTGTGTGTGTGTTACCAATTTGTCCTAGGCACATGTCGATTAGTCACTAGGCCTGTTGTATATGCGTGCGTGCATGTACTCACCTATTTGTGGTTGCAGGGGTCGATTCATAGCTCCTGGCCTCGCCTATACACTGAGTGCTACTATGTCCTCTCACTCCTTGCTCCATGAGCTTTATCATACCTCGTCTTAAAACTATGTATGGTTCCTGCCTCCACTACGTCCATTTTAAGGCTATTCCACTTTCTGACAACTCTATGACTGAGGAAATACTTCCTAACATCCCTTTGACTCATCTGAGTCTTCAACTTTCAATTGTGACCCCTTGTTTCTGGGTCCCATTTCTGGAACATCCTGTCTTTGTCCACCTTGTCAATTCCTCCCAGTATTTTATATGTCGTTATCATGTCTACCCTGACCCTCCTGTCCTCCAGTGTCGTCAGGGTGACTCCCCTTAACCATTCTTCGTAGGACAATCTCCTTAGCTCTGGGACTAGTCTTCTTGCACTTTCTCTAATTTCTTGACATGCTTGACCAGGTGTGGATTCCAAACTGGTGCTGCATACTCCAGTATGGGCCTGACGTATATGGTGTACAGAGTCTTGATCGATTCCTTAGTGAGGTATTGAAACGCTATTCTTAGGTTTGACAAACGCCCGTATGCTGCAGCAGTTATCTGATTGATGTGTGCCTCAGGAGATGTGTTCTGTATTTTACTCACCCCAAGATCTTTTTCCTTGAGTGAAGTTTGCAGTCTTTGGCCACCTAGACTATACTCTGTCTGCGGTCTTCTTTTCCCTTCCCCGATCTTCATGACTTTGCATTTTTGTGCGTGTATGTGTGTGTGTGGGATGTGTATGTGTGTGTGTGTGTGTGTGTTTGTGTGTGTGTTGTGTGTGTGTGTACTCACCTAGTTGTGTTTGCAGGAGTCGATTCACAGCTCCTGGCCCTGCCTCTTCACTGGTCGCTACTATGTCACTCTTCCTGCTCAATGAGCTGTATCATAACTCTTCGTAAAGCTATGTATGGATCCTGCTAGTGTGTGTGTGTGAGTGTGTGTGTTTGTGTGTGTGAATGTGTGTGTGTGTGTGTGTGTTTGTGTGTACTCACCTAATTTTGGTTGCAGGGGTCGAGTCATAGCTCCTGGCCCCACCTCTTCCCTGGTGGCCACTACGTCCACTCTCTCCCTGCTCCATGATTATTATCATACCTCTTCCAGAAGCTATGTATTGTATCTACTTCCACTACATCACTTTCCACAATATTCCACTTCCTAACAATTCTCTGACTGAGGAAATACTTCCTAACATTCCTGTGACTCATCTGATTCTTCAACTTCTAATTTTAACCCCTTGTTGCTGTGTCCCACCTCTGGAACATACTGTCTCTGTTCACCTTGTCGATTCCTCTCAGTATTTTATGTCATTATCATATCCCCCCTGCCCACTAGTGCCGTCAGGTCGACTTCTCTTAACCTCTCCTCGATGGACATGTCTCATAGCTCCGGACTAGTCTTGTTGCAAATTTTTGCACTTTCTCTAGTTTCCTGACTTGCTTGTCCAGGAATGGGTTCTGAACTGGACCTTCATACTCCAAGATGTCGGAATGTTATTCTTAGGTTTGCCAGTCTCCCATATGCTGCAGCAGTTATTTGGTTTTTATGCAACTCAGGAGATGCGCTTGCTATTATACTCACGACAAGATCCTTTTCATTGAGTGAGGTTTGTTGTCTTTGCCCCTTAGACTGTACTCTGTATGTGGTATTCTTTGCCCTTCTCCAGTCTGCATGACTTTGTGTGTGTGTGTGTGTGTGTGTGTGTGTGTGTGTGTGAGGTGCTGGCTTAAACATTGAATGTTTTATGCATTAACTGGTATATCTTTTCATTTATTATCGTGTAAAAAATTCAATTTTCACACGAAATTATCTTAGAAACATAACTTAACCTTACAATTTTTTTAGCTAAATTCTACTAAATATATCATAGAATAGTTTAAATTTTCACGATATATATATATATATATATATATATATATATATATATATATATATATATATATATATATATATATATATATATATATATATATTTATATATATATATATATATATATATATATATATATATATATATATTTATATATATACATATATATATATATATATATTTATATATATACATATATATATATATATATATATATATATATATATATATATATATATATATATATATATATATATATATATATATATAGAGAGAGAGAGAGAGAGAGAGAGAGAGAGAGAGAGAGAGCATGTCGTGCTGAATAGGTAAAACTTGCGATTTTGCTTTAAATAGCAACGCTCTTCTTGCCGAATAAGGCAAGCGAAAATTTGTGTATGCAATAATTTCGCGAAAATCATTCTGGACCTAACGAGAAAAATATACTTCATTGTGTTTGTTTATTATTAAATTATTGTAAACTTATCTAATATATATTTTGTTGGATTAGGCTAAATTATATTATGCTTGATATAATAAGGTTAGACAAGTTTTCTAAGGATCTTTTGGTACCAAATTAATAATTTTTACATTAATATAAATGGAAAAAAATATATATCCTTAAACGTATAAAAGAACTTTTTAGAAAAAACTTAATTGTAAATGAGTTCATGCTAATTGACCAATTTTACCTATTACATATATATATATATATATATATATATATATATATATATATATATATATATATATATATATATATATATATATATAGCCGAGGACTTGAACCCATGTCGTTTTGGCCCGCCTTATGGTGAGCGAAAATCACATGACGCTATAACCCACAGGATCACGCAATTCTATAGAGTATCAGTTAGAAAGAGTATCAGTTGTGTTTCACAGAGTCGAGTGTTGTGACTCGACTTTGAGGTGTAGTCTCGTCCTTATATGCCTTTTTGTTGATGTTTTGTTTTTATAGTTCCTTGATAATGTGACAAGTCACGACAGCGCTTGGAATTTCACAGGTGGTGTGGGACTAAACATGTGCATCTACCTTGGCTGATACCTATCTCCAATACACCAGGGACGAAGGAGGGGCAGCTGCCACCTTCAGGGAGTCCCAGAAGTCGAGAAAATATGGAGAACTTGCCCATCATTATATGTTTGTTCCCATAGGCTCAGAGACCCTTGGCTCATGGGGAAAGAGTGCATCTAAGTTCCTCAAGGAGCTGGGCAAAAGACTCAACAGGGTAACTAGGGATCCCAGGGCAGCTAGTTTTCTGTTCCAGCGACTCAGCGCTGCTGTTCAGAGGGGTAATGCATGCTGTATTCTGGGCACGCGCCCCAGCTCGGAAGAGCTGGATGAGATTTTCGCATTATAATCAGTGACAAACATGTAACAATATGTACTATACATGTATCTCTCACACCTCGTGTACTGTATATGCCATCTTTATATCAACAATGTATCTCTTAAATCTTTTATACCATATTATGTAATAAAATATACCTATATATATATATGTGTGTGTGTGTGTGTGTGTGTGTGTGTGTGTGTGTGTGTGTGTACTCACCTAATTGTACTCACCTAATTGTGGTTGCAGGGGTCGAGACTCAGCTCCTGGCCCCGCCTCTTCGCTGTCTGCTACTGGGTCTCTGCTCTCCCTGCTCCATGAGCTTTATCATACCTTGTCTTAAAACTATGTATGGTTCCTGCCTCCACTATATCTTTCTCTAGTCCATTCCACTTCCTGACTACTCTGTGGCTGCAGAAATGTTTCCTGACATCCCTTTGACTCATCTGAGTCTTCAGCTTCCAGTTGTGTCCCCTTGTTTCTGTGTGTGTGTGTATGTGTGTGTGTGTGTGGGTGTTTGTGTGTGTGTGTGTGTACTCACCTAGTTGTAGTTGCAGTGGTCGAGACTCAGCTCCTGGCCCCGCCTCTTCACTGATCGCTACTGGGTCACTTCTCTCCCTGCTGTACTCACCTAGTTGTGGTTGCAGGGGTCGAGTCATAGCTCCTGGCTCCGTCTCTTCACTGGCCTCTACTGTGTGTGTGTGTGTGTGTATTCACCTAGTTTGGGTTTCAGGGGTCGAGTCATAGCTCCTGGCCCCGCCTCTTCACTGGTCGCTACTGGGTCACTCTTCCCGCTCCATGAGCTTTATCATATCTCTTCTTAAAGCTATGTATGGGTCCTGCCTCCACTACATCACTTCCCAGACTATTCCACTTCCTGACAACTCTGTGACTGAAGAATAATTCCTAACATCCCTGTGTTTCATCTGAGTCTTCAACTTCCAACTGTGTCCCCTTGTTGCTGTGTCCTATAACTGGAACACCCTGTCTCTGTCCACCTAGTCGATTCCTCTCAGTATTTTATATGTCGTTATCATATCCTCCCTATCTCTCCTGTCCTCCAGTGTCGTCAGGTTGATTTCCCTTAACTGCTCCTTGACGAGCATGCCCCTTAACTCCGGGACTAGCCTTTACACTTTCTCCAGTTTCCTTACGTGCTTGGCTAGTTGCGGGTTCTAAACTGGTGCTGCATACTCCAATATAGGCCTAACGTACACAGTGTACAGGGTCCTGAACGACTTCTTGTTGAGATGTCGGAATGCTGTTCTTAGGTTTCCTAGGCGCCCATATGCCGCAGCAGTTATTTGGTTGATGTGCGCCTCAGATGTGCCTGGTGTTATACTCACCCCAAGATCCTTTTCCTTTAGTGAGATTTGTAGTCTCTGCCCCATAGATTTTACTCCTGCGGTCTTCTTTGCCCTTCCCCAATCTTCATGACTTTGCACTTGGTGGAGTTGAACTCCAGGAGCCAGTTGCTGTACCAGACCTGCAGTCTGTCCAGATCCCTTTGTAGTTCTGCGTGGTCCTCGTTCGATTGAATTCTTCTCATCAACTTCACATCATCTGCAAACAGGGACACTTCTGAGTCTATTCCTTCCGTCATGTCGTTCACAAATACCAGAAACAGGATATAATATCCGGTTTTAAAGATGGCATCTGTTATCATTACTGTGAGCTTGGTTTCTGTGAGTGTTATGATGTCTGCTGATGCCTCTTTGACTCTTTTGTGCCACTCCTCCCACTTATTCGTTATTCCATCCTCGTTGGTGTACCATACCTTCAGTTTCCTCTCCCACACTTTGTTTGGTGGGTCTTTGGGGGTGGGGGATCTGGCAGTGTGCTATGGGATTCTGCAGTGTAGTGTGGGGTGGGGGCTGTAAGTGTGGATTGTGGGTTGTGTTGGGGTTGCGTGCTTGGTTGTGTGGTTCTGGGGGTGGTTCTGTGTGTGCCTGCACTTGCTGCTCTGCCCTTCTAAGGTTGTCCTCTGCTGACTCTGTCAGTGTCTCTCGTCCTAGCCCCTTTAGCTTCTGTGTCCTCTCCCTCAGCTGCTGTCATTCTGTTTTTGTTCTGTCGCACTCTAGGAACACCCTCTTGTATGATGGTGATTCCTTCAGCCTTGGTTTCTCTTTCAGGATCCTATTCTGCACCATTTCTGTCTTGAAGATCAGTTTGACCGGCCGATTTCTCCCCTTCAAGTACCCCCCAATTTTTGGAAAATTTGCTATCTCAGTCATGTCCTACTCGCCTATTTCTTTGATGATGTTTTCAATCTCTCGTTTTTCTTCCTGCCGTCTTTCATTGTGTGTCCTCCCCTCGCTCTCCTGAAGCCCATGATTAAACACTTACTTTTCCCTCTCCTCCTCCCATTGCCTTTCCCTTCGTGCCTCTGTGTCCCATTTGTATAAGGCCATTATTATTTCCTGTAACCCTTGGTGTCATGGTCGTGCCTCTGCATGAGACCTGTCCCCTTCTCCCCCCCCTCCAATACTGCTATCCCTGCTCCTAGTAGCTCTCCCCCTTCATTCCTCAGCCCTGCTTGGTGGACTGATAGGACCTCTGCATAAGTCGTGTCTCCTTCCTTACTGTTGGGATCCTGGTTCAGTAGTATTGTACACACACACACACACACCTGTGTGTGTGTTAGTGTGTGTGTGTGTACTCACCTAGTTGTACTCATCTAGTTGTGGTTGTAGGGGTCGAGTCATAGCTGTGTGTTAGTGTGTGTGTTAGTGTGTGTGTGTGTGTGTGTGTGTGTGTGTGTGTGTGTGTGTGTGTGTGTGTGTGTGTGTGTGTGTGTGTGTTTGTAACAAACCACAATAAAACGCTTGATTACGAATATTTAAAAATATCACAAAGAAAAAAGTAAATAAAGTCTGATCCTTTCATGTGCCTAAACTCATATCTTCATGAATGCACTCATGTTTTATTTCCTATTTTAACTGTGGTATTTTACACATACGGAAACACACACAGAAACACAGACACCCACACAGACACACAGACACACACATACACACACACACACACACACACACACACACACACACACACACAACACACACACACACATACATACATACATACATACATACATAATATATATATATATATATATATATATAATATATATATATATATATATATATATATATATATATATATATATATATATATATATATATATATGTCGTGCCGATTAGGTAAAACTTGCGATTTTGGCTTAAATAGCAACGCTCTATCTTGCCATATAAGACAAGTGAAAATTTGTGTATGCAATAATTTCGCCAAAATCATTCTGAACATAACGAAAAAATATATTTCATTGTGTTTGTTTATTATTAAATTAATGTTAACGTATCTAAAATATATTTAGTTGGGTTAGGCTAAATTAAATTGCACTTGTTGTAATAAGGTTAGGTAGGTTTTCAAAGTTTCTCTTGGTACAAAATTATAAATTCTTACATTAACATAAATGAAAAAATATATCTTTTAAACGTATAAGAGAAAATTTTAGAAAGGACTTAATTTTAGATGAGTTCTTGCTAATTGACCAGTTTTACCTAATCGGCACGACATATATATATATATATATATATATATATATATATATATATATATATATATATATATATATATATATATATATATATATGATAGATATAGATATATAGATATATATTATATATTATATATATTATATATTTAAAACTATCACACTTTGAGAACATGTAATATATGAGAAAATTACTCCATATTTTGGTCTACATCTGAAGCCATCTTCAGCTGACTAACAAGTATACAAAGGATACATAATATATACAAAGGCCACATGATGAAAGTCAGGTCCAGGAACTAGTGCCTGCAGTATGCTTGAAAAAAAATCTTTCAGTTCACTCGATGACACTGGTAATTATTAGAAAGATACAAAAATCCTTCATCTAGAATTATTTCATATTTCAACATCAACGAATTATTCATAGTCAGAAAGAAAAGGAATATCAGATTCACAAAATATCAATATTTTCAATCTATGCCTATTCTTTTTTACTCCCTAATATTCACACACTCAAAAAAAAAAATCCTCTTCGAGCCATCATATGATACAGAGGGTCGTTTTTAAGTTACCTTCGTAGAAGACTATACAGTTCACTTTCAGCATTTTTGTGTAAATTCTTGGATTCTCAGATCATCCATTGGAAAGATTAGCTTTGATGCAGACTCTGTTTTTATTTGTCTGAGAGTTTGTCCTGGTGTTGTATTATTATTATTATTATTATTGATAGTAAAGTCGTTGTTTTAAGTATGAGCAAAAGGCAGCTCGGTAAGATAGTTAAGTATTGCGTAAGTGGACATATATTATAATAATTTATGCAAAATGTTTCCCCTCTATATTTTTTGAATGATGTGTTACTCGATCCCTTCATGAAGTAACACTTGTTGTTCTCGCCAGGGCGGCTGGCTATCACTTCGTAGGCGAATATATATATATATATAGTCTTTTTTTACGTGTGGATATGCTAATTTTGCTTTTGTTTATTAATACATGAAAAATATGACTCTTTTGAATATGAATATACGAGTGACGTTTTGTTAATTAGTGTTTACCATTATACAATGTAACACTTGGATGTTTATGTCACGTGACACAGGAAATGATACGGCTGCCGTGTGCCGGGCAGCAGCAGCAGTGAAACACAAGCCAAGAGGCGGCTACACAGCACTTTCGGCTCCGTGAACAGTTCCACCGGTCCAGGTGACGTGCCTGCTTCTGTTCTTGGGAGTAGAGTTTAGGTTAGAGGGTTCTCCTCTGTACTCCGAACTCCCCTGTGACGCTAATGTCATCTGATGTGCTCCTTCCCCCAGGTGGCTTTGTATGGCCCCTAGCTCCACGTGATGCGACGTATGCAGGGTGGCAGCGGGGGCGCCCATGTATGTGGTAGTAATGGAGGGTGGGGTGTCGCCCCCTACACCTGGATGAGGCTGCACATAGTGAATGGCGGTCGGCTGGTGTACCTGAAGAGTATCCAGTGGCCGCTGCAGAGCGGCGTCTGTCCCTGTTGTGTAGATGATCTGGGCGTGGGAAGGATGTTGAAAAGAGAATGTAGCAGGAGTTCCGTGATGCTTAGTACGAGATGGCGAATCCCTGGCTAGACAATGCTGGGAGCCCACGGTGTGTCCTGCCTCGTAATCCAACGAAGAAGAGCGCTGCAGACAGTGATGTAATGTAGATGATCTTTGAAATGTGTGCTGGATGATTGGAGAATTGTGCAGAGAGTGCAGACTTTCCGCGGAGCGCGGCAGTGTATGCTGACTACTCGAAGAACATGAAACAGTGTACTGGGGGCCAGAGGTGTGCTGTAGTGCGTGCTGGGTGGGCGACAGGTCGTTACACGAAGCAGAGCAATATTGTGGCGGGGGAGGTATGTGGGCAGGGATAGTAAACACCGCGCCACCGCCCGTGCTGGCTGGTGTGGACGCCGTTCCCGTACTGCACTCTGATGTTCCCTGAGAACAAAATAACCACACAAAGGTTATTTAACACTAATGCACACAGACAAAGTAATCTCAGATACGTGCAAACACACACACACACACACACACATTCTCGAAAATCAAATCTGATCCAAGGATGTTGTACAGCCACATCATTAAGATAATAATCAAGGACCAGGTAAACAGCTTCTTGACTCACGAAATCGTAATGACACGATTGCAAACAAACAATACCACTGGTGGGGTTTTGAGACTCTCTGACCGAGGGTTCGAACCCCACCGTGGTATGGTTTAATCAGCTTCTTCTTGATTCACCGGTACTCTCCCGTTCCGGGCCTTTTCCAAGTGGTGGCCCAACCTTGGCTCCCTTTCTCGGGAGTATCTGTGACTAATGCCTGCCATGGGAGGAGGTACAAGTACCTCCTCATCGTTGGGACCAACTGTCTCCAGGCCTAGCCACATTCTCCGCCCTCACGGGGCTCGTAGGGAGAAGCTAGGCCTCTCTGGTCTGCCATCTTCCCCGCCCCAGGGGGGCTAATGGGAATTGCAGTCTTGTGAGCTGCAGATGGTAACAAGCTCTGGCTCAGGTACCTTCCATGCCCTAGAAGGGCTGGGCATCAGGTAATCAGCCTGAGGAAAGGAGGGTAGATGAAAAGAAACCACCAAGAAGTATATTAAGAGCGAGAAATATGGAAGTATTTTCAGTGGAGACAAAAAAAGGCTTCACTTCATTCCAAAACTGAATTTATGTAACAAAACCATTTTAAATGGTATTTAAGATTTTTTCATAAATTCTTTCATAAGAAAGCATAGCAGGTATTTATGTCCTACTGATATTCATAAACAAAATGGGAGAAACTGTTTTAGAGAACATAGTAGGTAAACTTTCAATACCAAGGAAAATGATAATGGGGTCTTTTAATTGAAGTTTTGAATATAAAGTGGATTGATACTAGGCGTAATGATAGCAGTTTGTTGGACAGTGTATTAGTATAATAAAGGTTGATAGGTACACTTCTGCAATTACATGGTTTTAGAGGAGCAACAGATATAACAGATTATTATTCAGTGGTAGTTGCAGTGAGATTAAGCAGTAGATGGGATGTAAGGAGAATGTCATCAGTGGATAAAAGAGAAGGAAATGTTTGAAAATTAAAGGAGAGAGATAGGGGAAACCATGCCCAGCCCTTTTAGGGCAGGGTAGGTGCCATCTGCAGCTCGCAAGACTGCCATTCCCATTAGCTCCCCTGGGGCTGGGAAGATGGCAGACCAGAGAGAGACCTAACTTCTCTCTACGAGCCCCTGTGGGCGGGGAATGTGGCTAGGCCTGGGGACAGTTGGTCCCAGACGATGAGGAGGTACTTGTACCTCCTCCCATGGCAGACATTAATCTGAGATACTCCCGAGAAAGGGAGCCAAGGCCAGGCCACCACTTGGAAAAGGCCCGGGCCGGGAGAGTACCGGCGAACCAAGAAGAAGAAGAAGAAGAAGAAGAAGAATTAAAGGAGATAGTTAAGGTAAGATATAATCAAGTATTGGGAGAACGGAGGGTTAGAAAGAGGACTAGTAATGAAAAGAGGGTAGAGGAGGTATGGGGGTAGAATTAAAAATGGAGTGTTAGTGTGTGCAGCAGAATTTTGTGGATATAGAAGAGTGGGAATTGGAGGAAAAATAAGCGATTAGTTGAAATATGAGTGAAAGAGGATGTTAAGGAAGAAAACTTGGCATATGAGAGGTATTTACATTGAAGGAAGGATATACAGAGAGTGGAGTATATGGAGAGCAAAGATGAGGTTTAAAGCGTAGTGATGGAGTGCAAAAGGAGAGCTAATTTTACTGAGAATAAGATAAAGTTTTTGAGTTAGATATAAAGCTTGAGAAATCCCAGGAATCAAGTGGACTTAACAGTTATAAAGAAAAGAGGTGAGTTGTTAGATGGGGAGGTGGAAATACCGGCAAGATGGAGGGAATATTTTAAGTTGATGAATTCTGAGTAACAGAAGTAGGCAGCGATTTCTTGCATTGAGTAATAAGGGTAAAAATCTTTAGGATGAGGAAGAGCCACGTGTGAGAGGGAGAGGTGCATGACGCAGTGGGTAGAATGAAAGCGGGTAAATAAGCTGGTATAAATAGGATTCAGATTGAAATGTTAGAAGCTGATGAAGATATGGTTTTAGGGTTGTTGGTGTATTTGTTCAATACATGTGTGGCAGGAGGGAAGGCACCTAGGAACTAGCAGGGAGCATGCATATTGCTTTAATATAAATTAAAGGGGAATTTAAGATACTAAAATTTTTAGGGAAATATACCTATTGAGTATACAGGTTAAAGTGTGTGGTAGAGATATTTTTGACAGAATTGTGCATAAGTCAGTGAAGAGGAATGCAGAGGAACAAGGAGGTTTTAGGAAGCCCATAATGGTTGAGCTTCAGCAGGAGAGAATTATGGTAAATAGTGTCAAAAGCTTTTCGATTGTCATGAGATGACAACTTACCAGGAATGGATCAGTCTCGTTCAGTTCATGACCGTCCATGAGTTCGGTCTTGTGGCCGCCGGTCATTAGTTCGCTACACTCCCCCTTCACCTCCAGCTCTGGTAAATACGACACAGTATTAGTAACATTCTACATTAAAGCGGCCATTTACTTTCCCTTCTCTGAATATTTATATAACAACACCAGATAGAGGAATTCGCGTAGCAATTCTTTATTATATTGATTATATACAGAAAGTGGTGGCAAAAATAATTTTAAGATAAGTGTTGAGCCATTTGACCAAAAAACATTAATTTTAAGAAGTAAACTTAATGGAGTCTTTAGTGACTTAAAAAAAAATTGGTAAGATATATAGATGTTGTTGTTTGAGATTAACCGGAATATTCGCCGGCCCGGGCCTTTTCCAAGTGGTGGCCCGGCCTCGGCTCCCTTTCTCAGGTGTCTCAGACTAATGTCTGCCATGGGAGGAGGTACAAGTACCTCCTCCTCTTTTGGGACCAGTTGTCCCTCAGGCCTAGCCCCATTCCCCGCCCTCACGGGGCTCGTAGGGAGAAGCTAGGCCCCTCTGGTCTGCCATCGTCCCCGCCCCAGGGGAGCTCGTGGGAATGGCAGTCTTGTGAGCTGCAGGGTGGTAGCAAGCACTGGCTGTCTCCGATGTCGTGTATATATAGATGTAATTCCTCTGCTGGTAATATGTACGAAATCACAATCACTGACAAGGAAGGAATTCCAGTTTGGAATGGTACTGACACAATAGTAACTTTATTAACCATTTAATCCTCAATTTGCGCGTTTTTTGTATATATAAAAAAGCTTATATTAAAAAATTCTTTGGATTTGGGATATCTATAACGAAGTTTTGTTGTTCAACTTTTGCTTCTGCTAGAATCGATATTGTGTTGACTCATTAACGCTCCATAATAATAATGTATTTGCAGATTTAGATGTGATTCAAGATTTAAATAATGAAATCCACTTCGGGCAGCTGTTATGGATTTAATTTTTACATTTAATGTTTTATTTTATACACGAGAAAGATTAAATTGACTTGTGTTAGGAAGAACACCAGCTAATTTTTTTTTTCAGGAGAAAATCAAAGCTGATTTAAACAATTATTTATTAATTATTTGATAATGATGAGTAATTTCTTTAAGAAGGCCAAAATCAGATATACCTATTCAAAAAGTATTTAAAATCTAAGAAAAAAATATTATTTCTACTTAGGAGAAAGAGAGCAAAAAGAGGTTAGCTATTCACGGTGTTGAGTTTAGAAACAACAATGATGTTTTTTAGCTGCAAATTGTACAGCTGATGCACAGTAAATGTGCATCACATGTACAATTTGTACATACTTAAATAATATTTCAATGCAGTGTTTTTATTGTATTTAAATTGATTTGGATATTAAACATTTTACAAACATTTTTCTTATGTCATAGCTGTCCACTCACATTTAAAAAAAAAAAAAAAAAGCTACAAATTATCTTTGAAAAGTAGTTGACACTTTGTGTACTTGGGCTTTCATTTCTATATGAAGTTCATTACATTAAAGTTCTTTTCTACGGTAATTTGAGTTAAGATGTTAAGCAGAATTGCTTAGAACTGTTACAAACATGTTTTACACAAAATGAATACAAAATATTTCTTTATAATTCCATTAATTATTTGATACTATTTTCTACTATTTTTTTTTTTTTTTTTTGGGGGGGGGGCTAAATTCTTCAATCAGTAAAAGTCCCATAAAACGGACTAATAGGGAAAGGCAGTGTCCTGTTTAGCAAAAATACATTATATTGAACGTTTCAATTAAGTAAACATAGTTGACGTAATTGATTGACTATCGGATACGGGAGAATGGCCAATAAAAAAGACTTAGTCCGCAGTATTGATGATGTGACAGGACTTACAGAGAAGAAAACTAAGGCAAGGAGTCGTTGCTCTTCTCTCTCTCTTTCTCCCCCTCTCTCTCCTTTTCCCTCGATCCCTCTTTCTCCCTCTCTCCCCCTCTCTTTCTCCCTCTCTTAATGGAAATACTGAAAGTCTGTCTGCTTGCCTATCTTAAATGGAGTGATGGTGGATGGTGTGTTAGGAGTAGGAGGGAGTGTTGGATGGTGGATGGTGTGTTGGGAGTAGGAGGGAGTGTTGGATGGTGGATGGTGTGTTGGGAGTAGGAGGGAGTGTTGGATGGTGGATGGTGTGTTGGGAGTAGGAGGGAGTGTTGGATGGTGTGTTGGGAGTAGGAGGGAGTGTTGGATGGTGGAGGGTGTATTGGGAGTAGGAGGGAGTGTTGGATGGCGTGTAGAAGTAAGGGGAAGGAAGGGAGGCTTACCTTACCTGTACTAGACAGGGCGAACGAGATAAACTATACATGTACCAGACCCGGGAGACTTGTGAGAAACAATGTAAATATCAAGTCTACAACTCTTTAACAAGGTGGCTGGCTAACTAGCTGGCTAATTGGCTGGCTGGCTGGCTGCTTGATCTTCCTTGTTCCACCTACTCTCTCTGCAATTCTTCTAAATAATTATTTTGTCTCTGGCAACATAATATCCGGTTGGACATAAGAGGCTCGCCTCTACCACCACAGTGAACACGGACAGGTCCTGGATGAAGCCTCGACCATACAATCTTGCGATTAAGAAGAGCTGGTTCATTTAATTGAGCGTATGACTGGACTGGACACCCGAGTAATATTGAGGATTTGGTCCACTTCACGGATATTTTAATTGGTCATCCCATTAAACGTATATGTTGAACCTTTTTCCCGGCCATATTGTTTGTTTGTTTTATCCGATATCCGCTTTACGGTGGTTTGTTTAATTGGAATTTTACTCTACTTTTTTTTAACTTTTTCAGCTATTATGGATATTAGAAACACCTTTTGAGAATACAACACAACTTTGTGAAAATAGTGGACTATAAAGGGCATATATAAAACTCTCTGAGCCCAGATACATATTTAGTGTTTAGTTATATCTCATCATATAATGTCAATGCCCAGGAGACTATCTCAAGCAGTGGATAAACAGGGGGCTACAGCTCAGGATGTGAGTCACAACAACTGACAATCAGCCGTATTTCTATCCTCTAGTAAGAGAATAGATGTGAGCCGACTACAAGAAATGGTCTCATATACCGAAAAGAGATCTTTTATTTTATTACAGCATTTCACATATTAAGGGCTTTGTAAGTTACAGAATATATCCAAAACATTGATTATATAGTGAAGAAAATATAATCTCATTAGATCAAGGACCGGTGCCATTTGGTGAAAGTAGAGCGAGTCTATGGTCAGGTCCGGTAATGTTGGGTGATGTCTGGGCTGTGGGGTTTCGTCCAGCTAAACTGACTTTGTAAAGGGTCCAAGTAGGACCGAAACGTCGTCGTAAGCTCCTCTCTTCTATGTGCTGGTTATTTTACTTCTTGCATTTGTTAAAAACTGTTTGATAGATTTTATTAAAAAGGAAATCACTCTCTTCTGCAATATGATATTTGTGATGCCAACAGTTGGTGATTTTATACCAAACCATCCCACTCTGTCATTATCCTGGTACAATTAATATATAATGTAATGTGAATTAGAGTTGCAGTGAACAACGCACAAACTGCATTCCGTGGATCACTCTGACGGCATATTTTTAATCCTCTAATCAGTTGCCCAAATCTCTTGTTATTGAAACTATGTAAACATACACGTTCACATACAACACGTGATTGTATAAACCACAGATATGTCTATGTTCATTAAGGGGAGAGTTATGCTGGTGAATTAATGGGTTTCGAAGGGAGAACTGCAATACTCATGCCCACTGTGAAGAGAAAGGGAGAGAGGAGAGTAGCTGTTTGTCCGGTGGGTTGAATGAATCGGCGCTCAATACTGATGTTCTCACTGGCGCTCAATACTGATGTTCTCACTGGCGCTCAATACTGATGTTCTCACTGGCGCTCAATACTGATGTTCTCACTGGCGCTCAATACTGATGTTCTCACTGGTGCTCAATACTGATGTTCTCACTGGCGCTCAATACTGATGTTCTCACTGGCGCTCAATACTGATGTTCTCACTGGCGCTCAATACTGATGTTCTCACTGGCGCTCAATACTGATGTTCTCACTGGCGCTCAATACTGATGTTCTCACTGGCGCTCAATACTGATGTTCTCACTGGCGCTCAATACTGATGTTCTCACTGGCGCTCAATACTGATGTTCTCACTGGTGTTGGTGAAGATGGAAAGAGTTTTGTTTTGGAATGATCTGATGATGGGGGGGGGAAACATCAGGGAGTAAATTACTATGATCACACTTCACTTTTTTCTGAGGTAATGTTGGAGTATTATTTGATTATGTTGTCTTCAATGGGTATGTATAGACTTTATGATAGTTGATAGTCTTATAAGGATAACATCCAGAAATGAAAGTTTTGCGTTTCTTCCAAGAAGAAGCAATTTGACTGAGTTCAGTCATTAAACTGTGAGGGTTGAAACATTCTAATACGATGATATAGACCGAACAAATAGTTTGTTTCCTCAGAAGATGTAGCAGTGAATTCCTTCGTCACAACATTCGCACATAAAGAGAGCTTTTCCTTCCATTAAATGTCTTAAGCACATCATCTTTCCAACTACAAAGTCTCTACCTCCTCCACATCCCCATCAACCACACCAACATAAATCGCAGCTTTCATCACTGCATTTGTCTAATGAATTCATTAGAAAGCAGCGCCTCATAATGAACACAGCCATTATGAAGGGGGGACGAACGAAATCATCAATTTATTTTTTGGGAGGCCCCCAATTTCAATGAAATTTTTGCATTGATTTATGCAGAA
Organism: Cherax destructor; assembly: GCA_009830355.1. Taxonomy (NCBI): domain Eukaryota; kingdom Metazoa; phylum Arthropoda; class Malacostraca; order Decapoda; family Parastacidae; genus Cherax; species Cherax destructor. The sequence goes on from WNWK01000346.1 coordinate 104,092, forward strand.
TTTCAAAGCCTACACATTGAGTGTGTAGTGACTTTTTTCCTTGTAGATAGAAAAAAAAATTGTGCAAAAATTTTATAGGGTATAAAACTCTCCTTTTTCTACAAAATTGGGAAGATGTATAATGCTCTAGTTGACATCAGATGAAAGATAAAGGCGAGATAATCGTTAACCCAATCCGTTTCAGCGAAAAATGTCAATAGATTCCATAACAAAAAAATGTTGATTTTTTTTTTTTTTTTTGGGGGGAGAAAATAATAAATAAACACAAAGCTGTAAAAAAATATCACAAATCCTCCCAGGGTGTTTGTAGAACCATCATTACTCAATAATGTGTGCAAAAAATCATGACACTCGTATTAATATTCTTCATAAATAATGGATCGTAATGTCAATAACTTATTTCTGAGTTATACGTATATTGTTTTCTGTAAAACTCTACGGATATAGCGCGCCAAATTTGAGTATGTTGCACACCTCAACACATGTTGACACCCCACAGGCGACTGAGCTGTCATCACACCCTGTATTTGAATGGAGTCCTCAGAGATGTTGCTATGTAGTTTATTTTGAATGAAACAACCAAAAAAATCGTAATTTTTGAAGAGAGAGAGAAAAAAACACCACTAATTGCCATTATATCGTTTTTTTATGAGAGCCAGAACCAAAAAATTACATTTAAGAAAAAACATACTTAGAAATATGATAGAAACAAGCTGATTACATCAAAATGTTGCCAGAATTATGCACTATTTTTCGATATGAAAACATTTTTTCCATAATTTTTCAATGTTCCTTTCTTTATCAATCCAAAAATATTCACCCCTCCCTGAAGGTACATAGCATCCTATATGGGAGGTGAAATTGTATGAAAATAGTTAAAATTACCTGAGATTTGGGTACCCAATTATTGGAATGTAAATGAGTTTGTACAGTGCTAGTCACGACATTATGTCGCCCCTTCCCCACACGTATACCAAAATACAAACACATACCATGAAAGATTATACTAGTATATATATTTGCACACTTACTGAGGTTTTAATACTTGGTGCTGCGTCCTTTACGCTTAATCAGGTCCCTCAGTCGTGTAGGAAGACTCTCACAAATTCTTGAGGGAATGGAGAGGTATATTATTCCATGCCTCATGTAGAGCAGCCTCCATCCATGGGATGGAACTGATATCCTTGCCCAGTAAACTTCGTTTCACTATTGACCAGAGGTTCTCAATAGGGTTTAGGTCTGGGGAATTATCTGGCCAGTCATTAAAGAACCTCACTTCACAGTCCTTAAGCCACTGAACTACATATTTGGTGGTATGACACGGTGCACCGTCCTGCATAAAAACAGTAGCCCCACACTTGTCAAACACCTCAGGTAAATTGTCACACAATAGCTCCAAGAAATTATAGTGGTCATGTACTGGTTTTTGGGAAGAAAAAAGAGTTCACCAACACTCTGAGCATTGAAACACTCCCAAACCATGAGCGTGTCTGGGTGTTTGGTGGTCCCACAGGTGTAGCATGGGTCTAGCAGGTCACTACCTCTGGGCCGGTACACATGTCCCTCACGGTTACAGGTGACGGTGAAGGTTGCTTCGTCACTCCAAAGTACTTCTGACCATTATTGAGGAACCCAGTTCCTCACTGAATGCTCACACACACTAAGATTCTCCACTATTTCTTTCGTCTGGTGCCAAGCTTTGTGAAGCCCTATGATTTGAGCAATAGTTTCAGGTATTAAAGACTTCCTTTTACCCATAATCAAACATGTATAGCACCAAAACCAAAGGGAACACCGGACAAAAGATGGGGCGGATGAGAAACAAAAGTGCAACACTTCCTCTCACCACGGCAGCCATGTGAGCACTGAGGAGTCACTGTGGAGTGTGTAGCAGGCCGTGACGTCATGTTAACGGCTGCTACCCGGCATAATGCACTGACGAAAATAGACCCCCTGTATGGTAGGCCTCTAATTTTCGTCACGGCATTATACCGGGGCGCTCACCCTGCATAATGCCGTGGCTAGCACTGTAGACTGTAGGCCACAGGGAGTTGTAGACTAATTTTAATAAAGTAACACTTTATTAAAAATTAACATTTTATATTATCATTAATAACAAAAAAGGCACAATACCGTGACTGGAACAATACACACACAACCCGCACATATAAAAGAGAGGAGCTTACGACGACGTTTCGGCCCGACTTGGACCATTTACAAAGTCACACTAACACACAGAGACAGAGGAAGGGTATTTATAGGCAGGCAGACAGGGGAGGGTACAAGAGAGTGGGGAAATGTAGGAGTAGTGGTAGTAGTGGTAGTAGTAAAGGTAGTAGTAAAGGTAGTAGAGTAGACAGTCATATGGGAAGGAGCACTGCTATGAGGCTAGCGGCCCGCAAGGGGGGTACGAGAGGGAAGAAAAGCGAAAAAATGAAGGAAAATACCAGGCAAAAGAAAGAACAGAAAGAAAGGAAAACCCAAGGAGAAAAAGGAGAAGGGGAAGATAAGACAGGGAAGGAATCAGGTTAAGTCACGGGTGTTCTGAAGTTTAGAGCATTTAACAATGTAATGAGAGAGAAAGCATCAACAGAGACAAAGCCAGGGCTAAGATTCATACAGGGAAAGTTGTGTATAAGGGAGGATTCAACCAGGCGGCGACTATGAAAGTTAGACGTAGGGTAGACAGTTTTAGCAGAAGACCAATCAATGGGATGACTGTGATCTCTGACATGACAGAAAAGAGCATTATTAGTGTCGGCAAGCCTAACACTATTTTTGTGCTCCCTGAGTCTGTCAGAAAGAGATCGGCCAGTTTCTCCGAAGTACTGAAGAGGACAGGAGGAGCAAGAAATAGAGTAGACACCAGGAGAATCTGTGGAGGTAGGGAGGTATGAACTAGATTAGTGCGAAGAGTGTTAGTTTGGCGAAAGGTAAGTTTGATGTCTCCCTTATACACAACTTTCCCTGTATGAATCTTAGCCCTGGCTTTGTCTCTGTTGATGCTTTCCTCTCTCATTACATTGTTAAATGCTCTAAACTTCAGAACACCCGTGACTTAACCTGATTCCTTCCCTGTCTTATCTTCCCCCTTCTCCTTTTTCTCCTTGGGTTTTCCTTTCTTTCTGTTCTTTCTTTGCCTGGTATTTTCCTTCATTTTTCGCTTTTCTTCCTCTCGTACCCCTTGCGGGCCCTAGCCTCATAGCAGTGCTCCTTCCCATATGACTGTCTACTCTACTACCTTTACTACTACCTTTACTACTACCACTACTACCACTACTCCTACATTTCCCACTCTCTTGTACCTCTCCTGTCTGCCTGCCTATAAATACCCTTCCTCTGTCTCTGTGTGTTAGTGTGACTTTGTAAATGGTCCAAGTCGGGCCGAAACGTCGTCGTAAGCTCCTCTCTTTTATATGTGCGGGTTGTGTGTGTATATTATCATTAATTTGTATTTTATTCAAAATCCTAACGTGACAGAGCAAAATGTTTTAGATATTTACAATCAGCAGATATTTACAATCAGTAAAAATAAAAATTAAAAACATTCCAAATGCAGACCAGTATAATAAGCAATCCGGGGATTTTGTATATCATCATGTGCACAATTTGCACTACGTAATAGCTATCGAGTTTGTCCAGATCCCCTTGTAATCTTATGTGATCCTCGTCCGCTTGTATTCTCCTCATTAGTTTCACATCATCAGCGAACAGGGACACCTCTGAATCTATTCCTTCTATCATATCATTCACATATACATGTACAAGAAACAGCACCGGACCCAAGACTGACCCTTGTGGAACGCCACTCAACACAGGGCCACTCTGACACTTCATCACGTACCAACACTCGTAGTTTCCTTCCTGTCAGGTATTCCATGATCCGCTATAGTACTTTCCTTACTATTCCTTCTTGCTCCTCTAATTTTTGAACCAATCTCGTGTATGGTACTGTGTCAAAAGCCTTGTTACAGTCCAAGAAGATACAATCTACCCATCCCTCTCTCTTTCTCTCCTGCCTTACTTCTGTTACCTTGTAGTAGAACTCAAGTAGATTTGTGACACAGGAGTTCCAATCCCTGAAGCCAAGGTGATTGTCATTTATGAGCCCAATCTTTTCTATGAGTTCCACCACTTTTCTGATAATCTTCTCCATGACTTTACGTACTATACAGTCAGTGACACTGGTCTGTAGTTTAATGCTCCCTGTCTGTCTTCTTAAAAAATTGAACTACATTTGCTGTTTTCCACACCTCAGGTAGTTGCCCTGTTTCGATAGATTTATTGAAGACTGTTGTTAGTTGCACACATAGTGTACTTCCTCCCTCTCTTAGGACACAAGGAAACATATTATCTGGCCCATCACCTTCGAGGTATCTAGTTCTCCTAGCAGTTTATTTACCTCATCGGTTGTGTGCAGTGTATCTAGCACTTTCTGGTGCACCCTACCACCTCAGTTTGCTGGAAGACTCTCTGTCTCTACTGCGAATAACTCCCCGAATCGCGAGCTGAGCTCCTCACATACTTCCTGGTCGTTCCCTCTAAGATCCCCTCCTTCCTTCCTCAACCTGATTACCTGATCCTTGACTGTTGTTTCCCTCCTGATGTTGCTGTATAACAACTTTGGCTCTGATTTGGCTTTTGATGCCATGTCATTCTCGTATTAATGCTGGGATTCTCTCCTTATCCATGCATATTCATTTATGGCTCTTAGGCTTATATCCCTGTTTTCCTGGGTCTTTTACCTTCTATGCCTTATTCCATACTCTAACACTAAGCTTTTGCCTCTACACACCTGTTAAACCATGGGCTCACTCTAGCCTTCCCATTGTTTCTGTTACCCCTTGGTACGAACTTCTTCACTGCCTCTTTGCACTTTGTTGTCACGTGTTCCGTCATTTCTATCAATGTCTTTCCCTCTAACTCATTGGCCTACTGCACTTCATGTAGGAATTGCCTCATTCTTGTGTCGTCCCCTATTTGGAAATTCGGTTTCTCCTCTCCCGTCCTTCTTGTACTGCTTCACTCTCCATTGTTAACTCTTTTAAGTATACGAAACTCAAGACCACATGATTTCTAGCACCTATGTGTCTTTCGTGTGTTATATCCCCTATGTCTGAACTGTTTAATGAGAGTATGAGGTCCAGCATTCCTGGTTCATCGTCTCCTCTCTCTCTGTTTGTGTCCCTAACATGTTGATATATGACGTTTTCCAGTACTAACTCCAGCATCTTGGTTGTCAACATCTCTGGTCCCCATGTGGCTCCAGATTCTCCCAATCTCCATATGGTTGAAATCACCCTTGATGAGTAACTTTACCCTTTTCATGTGGGCCCTTCCAACAACCTCGGTTAGTGTGTCCACCATCACTCGGTTTCTCTCATCGTATTCTTGGCCTCCTACTGTTCAGTGGTGGGTTGTACATCACTGTTATCATCACATTTGGGTTCCCAGTGCAACTCCTCCTTTCCCTCTGTTCCCCTATGTTCTTCCTCAGGATCCGATATCCAGATGGGAAGACTGCATCTGTTGTCACTTCTGTGAGCTTTGTCTCTGTGATTGCTATGATGTTCGGGGATGCTTCAGTGATTTTTTTCTGCCACTCCTCTCTCTAATTTGTAATTCATCTGCGTTGGTGTACCACACCTTCAGCTTCCTATCTAGAATTGTATTCTGGGGGTTGGGAGGGGTTGGTGCTGGCTGTGGGTATGGTAGTCAGGTCAGGATATTATGGTAGTCCGCTGGTGTGGCAGTATTAGTGCTGGGCTATTAGATTGTTCCTAAATCTTCCTGACTTTTTTAAGACTGCCCTAATTAGTGCATTGTTTTGTAATATATGTACTAATTTTCAAAAGAGATAATCTGTTGTTGTTAACGGAGGTTAAGCTCGCCGTCTGTTAATTCTGTACCATTTAGACAGTTGACAATGATAAAAGTATGAAAGAACATTATAACAACTGTTATCAAAGAGTTTCGTGAAATTCCCAATTACATGGAACTGTTCTCAGTTCACTGAGGTCAGTATTTCCATTATATTCCAAGACATTCCTTGACATCCGGTACTGGTCTTCTCTCTCTCTGAGGTGTTCTGAACACTCATCTGAGTTCTACAGATACATCCCAAGACGTTCCTTGCCACGCACACAGTCTGAAGGATCCAGCTGTTTCGTAGTCAGTACTAGAACGTTCGTTACTATCATAAGATTGGTGATCTTTCCTGGGCAGGGCGAGGCGAATAAGTAAATCTTAAACCTGCCTCCCTCTTTAATTAAAGATCTTTTAAAACACCCTAATGACTACAACAGAAACAGGTCCCATTGCATCATATTTTTGAGAATTTTCAACATGCTTTCCGTCTCCCACCGAGGTAGGGTCACACGAAAAAGAAATGCTTTTACCATCATTCACGCTATCACTGTCTTGCCAGGGGCGCGCAGATACGACAGTTTAGATTTACCTCTAAACAACAAATACCCCCAAACCTCTCCATTAGCGAGCAGGCACTGTACTTCTCACCTCTAGGACTCAAGTCCGGCTAATCGGTTTTCCTGAATCCCTTCACAAAATATTACCTTGCTTACACTCCACCAGTTCGTCAAGTCCCAAAAGTCATTTGTCTCCTACACATGCCTGCTGTATGTCCAAGCTCCTTGAACACAAAACCTAGTTTACTCCCTCCAACCTTTCCTAGGAAAACCCATACCCCACCTTCCCTCCATTACAGATTTATACACCCTCTAAGAAATCCTGTTTTGCTTCAACATTCTCTAAATGACTAAACCACTTCAACAACCCGACCTCACCCTTCTGGATAATACTATTACTAACTCCACACCTCCTCATAATCTCCAAACTACAAGTTCTCTGCATAATATTTACGCCAAACATTGCCCTCAAACACGACATCTCCACTGCTTCCAGTCTCCTCCGCTGCAACATTCACAGCCCATGCTTTATACCCATATAACAGTGTTCGTACCACTATACTCTCATACATTACCCTTTTTACCTCTATGAATAACATCCTTTTTCTCCACAGATACTTCAATGCACTACGCACCTTTTCCCCTTCATCAATACTATTGTTTACCTCGTCTTTCATATATCCATCCGCCGACACAAATATCTGAACACATTCACTTCCTCCATACTCCCTCCAATTTGATATTAGATTTTTCCTTACCTAATTCGTTTGATATCCTTATCATCTTACTCTTATCTATGTTCACTTTCAACTTCCTTCCTTTACACACCCTCCCAAACTCGATTATTTATTTCCTATTAAAATAATCTTAAGAAAGCCACTCATTCTCCTTTAATCAACAGACTTAGTGCTCTCTCCAAGTCTCGGTCACAATGTTAAACGTTTCCTGGACACATTCTGGTCACCCAACATCAAGCAGCACGAGGCCAAGTATCAACTAGCTTTATTACATTAGATTTAAATACTGCTTTTACAACTTACCTTGTCCAACTACCAACTCAGAGGTAAGACCAGTCCCTCGGGAACAGTGACGACAGGTGATGAAGATAGCAGCTGCGGCCAGAAGAACAAAGGCTCCTAAAACGCCCCAAAACACTGCAAAGAGTGACGACACTTCCCCAGCAGGATTGTCTTCTGGCTCTGGCTGACTGCTCGACACGCCAGAAACTGACACCATTGGAGGAGGAGAAACTACATGTTATTCATTTTGAGAAACTTTTTTAACACGGTAACTAGAAACTATATATAACTAACAACATTGTTAAAATAATAGAAACTAAAAATAAATGGTTAAGACAATAATAATAAAGAAAACATAACATAAATTATTTATAAAATAAAAACGTCATGAAGAACGAGTCACAATGCTATAGACGAAGCAGAAAATGAAATAAGTAATATTTATTACTAATAGTTAGGATTCACTAAATAAGTCACATAACGCTCTGAAAAGTAATGCAGTATGATTTTAAAATATCTGTGGGTGGAAATTCTCCACGAGAAGCAAATGACAGTATAAGTTTGTCTACAAAATATCAGGGATATGAAAGTGGACCCGGACACTGCCTAAGTTACTGAGTCACTATGCCGAAAAATAGGAAAATAAACATATTTTGCCATAATACACCTACACAAAATTATGTTTTTTAACAACCTTATTAGTAATAAGATTAAAATAATTTTATAATTAAATAAGGTATGAGAGTGTGTGTGTGGGAGGGGAGTTAGCAGTCAGGGGCCGTCTCTCAGCGCACCGTGTAGTACTGGACAATCATTGATAACAGTAGTCACATATAGCTCTCGGTGGAGAGAGCCTGGCAGACCTTCCCCTAATAGTAGTCACTTGTAGCCTGGCAGACTTTCCCCTAATAGTAGTCACTTGTAGCCTGGCAGACTTTCCCCTAATAGTAGTCACTTGCAGCCTGACAGTCGTTCCCCTAATAGTAGTCACTTGTAGCCTGGCAGACTTTCCCCTAATAGTAGTCACTTGTAGCCTGGCAGACTTTCCCTAATAGTAGTCACTTGTAGCCTGGCAGACTTTCCCTAATAGTAGTCACTTGTAGCCTGGCAGACTTTCCCTAATAGTAGTCACTTGTAGCCTGGCAGACTTTCCCTAATAGTAGTCACTTGTAGCCTGGCAGTCTTTCCCCTAATAGTAGTCACTTGTAGCCTGGCAGACTTTCCCCTAATAGTAGTCACTTGCAGCCTGACAGTCGTTCCCCTAATAGTAGTCATTTGTAGCCTGGCAGACTTTCCCCTAATAGTAGTCACTTGTAGCCTGGCAGACTTTCCCCTAATAGTAGTCACTTGTAGCCTGGCAGACTTTCCCCTAATAGTAGTCACTTGTAGCCTGGCAGACTTTCCCCTAATAGTAGTCACTTGTAGCCTGTCAGTCTTTCCCCTAATAGTAGTCACTTGTAGCCTGGCAGACTTTCCCTTAATAGTAGTCACTTGTAGCCTGGCAGTCTTTTCCCTAATAGTAGTCACTTGTAGCCTGGCAGACTTTCCCCTAATAGTAGTCACTTGTAGCCTTTCAGACTTTCCCCTAATAGTAGTCACTTGTAGTCTGGCAGACTTTCCCCTAATAGTAGTCACTTGTGGCCTGGCAGACTTTCCCCTAATAGTAGTCACTTGTAGCCTGGCAGACTTTCCCGTAATAGTAGTCACTTGTAGCCTGGCAGACTTTCCCCTAATAGTAGTCACTTGTAGCCTGGCAGACTTTCCCCTAATAGTAGTCACTTGTAGCCTGGCAGACTTTCCCCTAACAGTAGTCACTTGTAGCCTGGCAGACTTTCCCCTAACAGTAGTCACTTGTAGCCTGGCAGACTTTCCCTAATAGTAATCACTTGTAGCCTGGCAGACTTTCCCCTAACAGTAGTCACATGTAGCCTGGCAGTCTCCATCTAGCAATGACATAAGCCGTGACAACAACCACTTGAAACCTGGTTGTTGTGCAGCCGTAACCTTTAAACCTTAACACTTGAAACCAAATTATCTGTGAGTCAACAGTCAACCACTGTCATTGGAGTGCGTGAGAGCGAAATTTGAGAGTGGTGTTGGCGGAACTTAGCCATAAGATACATCAATCATTAAATACTTAAGCCATTCAGAAGAAGCACATTGAATTATATTTAGCGTTATTAAAATAATAAAACAAAATCGCATTAGTTTACTCATAAAATTGGCAGATGTGTTCTCACACACTCGAATTTTACTCTGTCGTCGAATTAGAAGACACCTTTCTTAACATTTGAAGTTATGCTTTAGAGAGATTTGGAAGTTATTAGAACCATTTCAGGATGCTGGAAATGGGTTCAAGAACTTTGTTCATAGGGCACCTGCACCTGCCAATTGTTCCAAGAATTTTGAAGAGGTAGTCAGTATAGACCAGCGTTGAGTGAACCCTTGTGTTGTGAGCGAAGTGAAAATGGAAAGTTGGAGGAAGACAAAGCAATAAAAATCTAGCAAGCACTTATCAGTCCCCCGTCGGGGATAAATGTTTATTTACCTACACCCAAGTAAAAACTGCAGATACCAGGCAGCTTATCAAGCATCAGTATATACATTTAATTACTTGTGTATAACTGACAGTTTTGTTCGTTAATAGTTTTGGATGAAATACTTTTCATTGGTGGGATACTCTCAGATACCCAGTTACATTGGTTGTGGTTCGGGCTTTGAGATTAGAACTTACAGATGACATGGTGGTCATGAAAAACTCACCGGGTACCGTGGGCTACAACGTGAAGGATTTCGTCCCAGGTTGGGGTCCAAAGATTTTAGGTGGAGGTAGCGTAGTCTAGCTGGGTGGCTTCTCAGAACGAGACCAAGGAGGCTTATGAGTTAAGATGGTTGTGTCATCAGTACATCAGTGATAGGTCAAGTGTGTTGACCAGATGATTGACCAATTCGTCGTTTCAGAAAATAAAAAATTAGTAATTCGTCTTTGTGTGATGGGAGATGGTGAGGTCATGGTCAACCGTCGGAACACCACTGGAACCAGCGTCAGCTACCAAGCCATCGCCAGGGACCATTATTTTTCCAACATTATCTCGTTTCTTCTCGAGCGGTCGATAAGAACATAAGAAAGAAGGAACACTACAGTAGGCCTACTGGCCCATGCGAGGCAGATCCAATTCTCCCATTAAGCCGGTGGGACCTGAGTTAATCTTAATTGGGCCTATCTTGCCCCTAATCTTACTTCTGTATACCTGATAGAACCCTTTTGTTTTAGTCGATAGAGGTTTTTGTTCTCCTTAAGTAAATGAGAATGAGGAAGCAGATGAACTGACACAAAGACTATAAGAAAGATGTAGGACCGTCGCTGATAACAAGTGCAAAAATCACATAAATCCCCTGACTAGGTAGTCGTTGCTTAATTAGTGAAATGCAGTTTCAGTCATTAATATCCAACGCCGGAAAGTAAGTAATTACCTAATCCCTAAATCTCACCCCATTTATTTAAACCAGAACTTGGCTAATAAATGATACCCGGATCAGGTAATTCAGCAGTTGCTTAATTTCTGACAATCAGTACCAGTAAGACAGCGGCTGCTTAATCATAGAGTGGACCGTCGTCTGGAGACACTTTCCCAATAAACAAAACACCACAACCTATTAAAAAATCCACTGAGGAAATGTTTTTAATTTTAAAATTTGGTGGAGTAGCTCTTGAAGCAGACTCCCCAGAGCATCGCGGGAACCTAAACAATGTATCTTGCAAATTTATGCGCACCGTCTACTTCCTAATTTCACTTAAGATGATGAAATATTTGAATAACATTGCAAACGTTTCTGCTGCATATAGTCCTCGACGGAGGGGATATATGCAGTAATGTATTTCACATCGAGAGCATTTGTCGTGCTTTACAATCACATATTGTACATTTGGCATATAAAACAGCTATCAAATTTCGCAAAGAAGCCTTTGCAATATTTGTTTTATGCAATAACATCCCGAGAAGCAGTCTCGACATAACGATATTAATATTTTTATTCTCTCTCTCTCTCTCTCTCTCTCCCTCTCTCTCTCTCTCTCTCTCTCTCTCTCTCTCTCTCCCTCCTCAGCTCATTTAGAAGCAGGAGCCCTATCTGAGGTATACTACCACTCCCCAGGATGCGACCCCCAACAGTCGACTAACACCCAGGTACCTACTTACTGTTAGGTGAACAGGAGCAAGGAAGTAGGCACAACGTGTCTATCCGGCCAAGAATCGAACCACTGACACTCAGTATGTAAACCGTGCGCGCTACCAATCAAGCCACTCTCTCTCTCTATCTATCTATCTATCTATCTCTATCTCTCTCTCCCTCTATCTCTGGATAACTTTCATTATGTGATTACGTCCCAGATTAATTAAATATTTATTATGATGAATAATTATTAATTATATAATTTTTGAATAACTCATTTTAGTTGTTTTTTTCATATTTAATGTTCTTACGTGTGTACAGCAACAGCTTGGTTGACCTGCCCTGGAAGACGTACCTGTGAATTTATTTACCAATAAAATTATATTATTTATTATATATTGCAACAAAATTCGCTCAGTTTCGTTGCGCTAATTAACAATAGGTTAAGCAGATACCTATGTCCCTAAGGGCTTCCACAGCTTATTTATCTCCCTCAGCAACACTAACAGAAAGATCCTCACCCATTCCCTCAGCAACACTACCAGAAAGATCCTCACGTATTCCCTCAGCAACACTGCCAGAAAGATCCTCACCCATGCACTCAGCAACACTGCCAGAAAGATCCTCACCCATTCCCTCAGCAACACTACCAGAAAGATCCTCGCCCATTCCCTCAGCAACACTACCAGAAAGATCCTCACCCATTCCCTCAGCAACACTACCAGAAAGATCCTCACCCATTCCCTCAGCAACACTGCCAGAAAGATCCTCACCCATTCCCTCAGCAACACTGCCAGAAAGATCCTCACCCATTCCCTCAGCAACACTACCAGAAAGATCCTCACCCATTCCCTCAGCAACACTGCCAGAAAGATCCTCACCCATTCCCTCAGCAACACTACCAGAAAGATCCTCACCCATTATCTCAGCAACACTACCAGAAAGATCCTCACACATTCCCTCAGCAACACTGCCAGAAAGATCCTCACCCATACCTCAGCAACACTGCCAGAAAGATCCTCACCCATACCCTCAGCAACATTTCCAGAAAGATCCTCACACATACCCTCAGCAACACTACCAGAAAGATCCTCACCCATTCCCTCAGCAACACTACCAAAAATATCCTCACCCATACCCTCAGCAACACTACCAGAAACATCATCACCCATTCCCTCAGCAACACTACCAGAAAGATCCTCACCCATTCCCTCAGCAACATTACCAGAAATATCCTCACCTATTCCCTCAGCAACACTACCAGAAAGATCCTCACCCATTCCCTCAGCAACACTACCAGAAACATCCTCACTCATTCCCTCAGCAACACTACCAGAAAGATCCTCACCCATTCCCTCAGCAACACTACCAGAAAGATCCTCACCCATTCCCTCAGCAACACTACCAGAAACATCCTCACCCATTCCCTCAGCAACACTACCATAAACATCCTCACCCATTCCCTCAGCAACACTACCAGAAAAATCCTCACCCATTCCCTCAGCAACACACCCAGAAACATCCTCACCCATTCCCTTAGCAACACTACAAGAAACATCCTCACCCATTCCCTCAGCAACACTACAAGATACATCTTCACCCATTCCCTCAGCAACACTACCAGAAACATCCTCACCCATTCCCTGAGCAACACTACAAGATACATCTTCACCCATTCCCTCAGCAACACTACCAGAAACATCCTCACCCATTCCCTCAGCAACACTACCAGAAACATCCTCACCCATTCCCTCAGCAACACTACCAGAAGCATCCTCACCCATTCCCTCAGCAACACTACAAGATACATCTTCACCCATTCTCTGAGCAACACTACCAGAAACATCCTCACCCATTCCCTCAGCAACACTACCAGAAACATCCTCACCCATTCCCTCATTGGTTCTCCTTTTGCACTTCTTCACAACATTTTTACTGTCTATTTATTCTTGCATTATATTCTGCGTTCATTATATCACATTTACATGATAAAAACCTGTCCTATGCTAACTTTCTCTCCATTACCACCCTTCTTAGCTCATCATTCTACTAATTATTCTAATTCTCACCCATGTGTACCCATACATTTCTGCTGGGTGCCTTGAGCAGCATTCCTAATTTCCTTCACTGTTCTTCGACCGACTCCTCATTACTTGTATTCTCTCTATCCCACCTTCCTCCCAATAATTGCTTATATGTTATCTTATCTCTCTTCTATAATTCATTCACTTATTTTTATTCTTACCTATTAATGACACTCTCCAGGAAACTGCAGCCATTGCATTCTATATCATATCCCAAATCCTTATTATTTACCAATTATCTATTATCAATCATTTGTCCTAGACTTAATTAGGTATCCCCAGAAGGGGACCTTATCAGTTGTTTCCTTATTTTTTATATTTTTTTTGCTCCAACTTTACCAATTTATTTCGCTCATAACTCGAGAACCCGTTATCTATCGGACTAATATTTGGGACACATGTATACGGTAACGAGAGCCATGTACTAGGAACAACTGCCATGCACAGGTGCCATTTGACAAAAGTAAATAACTGCATCCCCAGCATAATGAAATGGCTTGGATAACTTCCAAAACTCGCAGCTGCGTAACTTCAAACGCTCAAGAAAGTTGCTCTTAATTCGATAAAGGCGGAGAGTGAAAGTGGGTAGTTGCAGGTTTAACCATATTATTCGTAAAAAAAAATATGTGAAATTTTGATTCCCGTCTAATAATTTCCATGAAAATAAATGCGTCTGATTCTTCTGAATCGCTTCAGTATTTAATAGTCAATGTCTTACGACCAGGATATTGTAAAAATTTGGAATGGTTGGAATTTTCTTCAGAATAGACTATCTTAAAAAAAAAAAAAACGAAATAACCATTTTTTTTCTCACAGTAATTAATGTGCTCAATATTAAATAGACCATTCCCGAAACTGATTTCACGAGATTCGTTTAAGGATCTTCTTCAAAGAACGGAATCACAATTTCAGTTATCGCCGACTGACTGGTTATATAGACACATAAACCAGGTGGTGGTGGTGGTGATAGTGGTGGTGATGGTGCTGAGGATAGCGTTGGTAATGGTGCTGAGGATGGTGATAGTGGTGGTGATGGTGTTGAGGATGGTGGTGATATTGGTAGTAGTGTTGAGGATGGTGGTGATATTGGTAGTAGTGTTGAGGATGGTGGTGATAGTGGTGGTGATGATGATGTTGATAGAGATGGTAATGGTGGTGATAGAGGTGATGAGGATGGCAGTGACATGCGTAGTAGATATGGACACAAATTTTCATGCATGAATTTAAATATGTATACATAAAAGATGTGAATAACAAAAAAATGGTACAATACCGTGACTGGTACAATACCGTGACTGGTACAATACCGTGACTGGTACAATACCGTGACTGGTGCAAGACCGTGACTGGTACAATACCGTGACTGGTACAATACCCTGACTGGTACAATACCGTGACTGGTACAATACCGTGACTAGTACAATACCGTGACTAGTACAATACCCTGACTGGTGCAATACAGTGACTGGTACAATACCGTGACTGGATCAATACCGTGGCTGGTACAATACCGTGACTGGTACAATACCGTGACTGGTACAATACCGTGACTGGTACAATACCGTTACTGGTACAATACCGTGACTGGTACAATACCGTGACTGGTACAATACCGTGACTGGTACAATACCGTGACTGGTACAATACCGTGACTGGTACAATACCGAAACTGGTACAATACCGTGACTGGTACAATACCGTGACTGGTACAATACCGTGACTGGTACAATACCGTGACTAGTACAATACCGTGACTAGTACAATACCGTGACTGGTACAATACCGTGACTGGTACAATACCGTGATTGGTACAATACCGTGACTGGTACAATACCGTGACTGGTACAATACCGTGACTGGTACAATACCGTGACTGGTACAATACCGTGACTGGTACAATTCCGTGACTGGTACAATACCGTGATTGGTACAATACCGTGACTGGTACAATACCGTGACTGGTACAATACCGTGACTGGTACAATACCGTGACTGGTACAATACCGTGACTGGTACAATTCCGTGACTGGTACAATACCATGACTGGTGCAATACCGTGACTGGTACAATACCGTGACTGGAACAATACCGTGACTGGTACAACACACAAATAAACCGCACTTTGGGTTTTCTTTCTTCTGCCTTGGATATTTGGTTCATTATTATCATTATTTTTCCCCTTTGTGGGCCCCTAGCTCGCTTGTGGGCCCCTAGCTCCCTTCTTAGTCTTTGACTGACTCCACTACTATCTCTACCACTACCTCTCTTCCTAATTTCCTACTACCTCTATTGTCTCGTCCCTTTCTGCTGGTCTATATATACTCCCCCCTTCTCTCCTTTTTGTTAGTGTGACTTTGTAAATGGTCCAAGTGGGACCGAAACGTCGTCGTAAGCTCCTCTCTTCTATGTGCGGGTTACTTGTGTAAAATATGTGGCATACGTACGTATATCCAAACATACATAAATACACATGTAAATACAAATATCTATAAACCTATGCACTTATACGTACCTTCACACAAATGTGAGTGTCCAGGTATTGTTTAAATGATTAAGTCGTGCCGAATAGGTAAAACTTGCGATTTTGGCTTAAATAGCGAAGCTCTTCTTGCCAAATAAGGCAAGTGAAAATTTATATATGCAATAATTTCGCAAAAAATAATTCTGAACCTAACGAAAAAAAAATATATTTCATTGTGCTTGATTATTATAAAATTATTGTAAACTTATCTAAAATGTATTTAGTTGGATGAGCCTAAATTAAATTGCTCTTGTTATAATAAAGTTAGGGTTCGAGTCCTCGGCTAGTCGCAGTGTTATTATTGAATAAATATCACTCGTTCTTGGTTGCAATAATATATATATATACTGCTTGTGGAGGCTAGTACACCAAACGGGGAATAGAATGAAATTAGCTCAGAGAGGCACCCACACCACCGTATGTCATCGGATCACGGTAAAACACATACCTCTGCTGGGTACGTCATTCTTGTAGGAATGCGTGGTCCTGGTTGGTTAGAGTGTCATGTGATTTTCGCTCACCATGAGGCGGGCCAAAACGACATGTGTTCGAATCCTCGGCTAGTCGCAGAGTTGTTATTGACATTATATATATTATTTTTATTATTTTTTTTTATTAACACATCGGCCGATTCCCACAAAGGCAGGGTGGCCAGAAAAAGAAAAACTTTCATCATCATTCACTCCATCACTGTCTTGCTAGAGGGGTGCTTTACACTACAGTTATAAAATTGCAAAATTAACAACCCTCCTTCAGAGTGCAGACACTGTACTTCCCATCTCCAGGACTCAAGTCCAGCCTGCCAGTTTCCCTGAATTCCTTCATAAATGTTACTTTGCTCACACTCTAACAGCACGTCAAGTATTAAAAACCCTTTGTCTCCATTCACTCTTATCAAATACGCTCACGCATGCTTCCTGGAAATCCGAGCCCCTCCTACACAAAACCTCCTTTACCCCCTCCCACCAACCTTTCCTAGGTCGACCCTACTCCACCTTCCCTCCACTACAGATTTATACACTCTCGAAGTCATTCTGTCTCGTTCCATTTTCTCTACATGTCCGAACTACCTCAACAACCCTTCCTGAGCCCTCTGGATAATAGTTTTGGTAATACCGCACCTCCTAATTTCCAAACTCCGAATTATCTGCATTATATTCACTACACACATTGACCTCAGACATGACATCTCCACTGCCTCCAGCCTTCTCCTCGTTGCAACATTCATCACCCATCCTTCACACCCATGTAAGAGTGTTGGTATAACTATACTCTCATACATTCCCCTCTTTACTTCCATGGACAAAGTTCTTTGCCTCCAGACTCCGAAGTGCACCACTCACCCTTTTCCCCTCATCAGTTCTATGATTCACCTCATCCTTCACAGACCCATCTGCTGACATGTCTACTCCCAAATATCTGAATACATTCAACTCCTCCATACTTTCTCCCTCCAATCTGATATCCAATCTTTCGTCACCTAATCTTTTTGTTATCCTCATCACCTTACTCTTTCCTATATTCACTTTAAATATTCTTTTTTTACACACCCTACCAAATTCATCCACCAACCTCTGCAACTTCTCTTCAGAATCTCCCAAAAGCACAGTGTCATCAGCAAAAAGCAACTGTGACAACTCCCACTTTGTATTTGATCCTTTATCTTTTAACCCCACACCTCTCGTCAAGACCCTCGTATTCACTTCTCTTACAACCCCATCTATAAATATATTGAACAACCACGGTGACATCACACATCCTTGTCTAAGGCTTACTTTACTGGGAAATAATCTCCCTCTCTCCTACACACACTAACTACAGCCTCACTATCCTCATAAAAACTCTTCACTGCTTTCAGTAACCTACCTCCTATTTGATACATCTGCAACATCTGCCACATTGCTCCCCTATCCACCCTATCATACGCCTTTTCCAAATCCATAAATACCACAAAAATCTCTCTACCCTTATCTAAATACTGTTCACCTATATGTTTCACTGTAAACACTTGGTCTACACACCCCGTACCTTTTCTAAAGCCCCTTTGTTCATCTGCTATCCTGCTCTCCGTCTTACTCTTAATTCTTTCAATAATACACTTTACCAGGTATACTCAACAGACTTATTCCCCTATATTTTTGCACTCTCTTTTGTCCCCTTTGCCTTTATACGAAGGAACTATACACGCTCTCTGCCAATCCCTAGGTACCTTACCCTCTTTCATACATTTATTAAATAATAGCACCAACCACGCCAAAACTATATCCCCGCCTGCTTTTAACATTTCTATCTTTATCCCATCAATCCCAGCAGCCTTACACCCTTTCATTCTACCCACTGCCTCACGAACTTCCCCTACACTCACAACTGGCTCTTCCACACTCCTACAAGATGTTATTCCTCCTTGCCCTATACACGAAATCACAGCTTCCCTGTCTTCATCACATTTAACAACTCCTCAAAATATTCCCTCCATCTTCCCGATACCTCTAACTCTCCATTTAATAACTCTCCTCTCCTAAATTTAACTGTCAAATCCATTTGTTTCCTAGGCTTCCTCAACTTATTTATCTCACTCCAAAACTTTTTCTTATTTTCAAAAAAAATTGTTTATAACATCTCACCCACTCTCATTTGCTCTCATTTTACATTGCTTCACCACTCTCTTAACCTCTCTTTTTCTCTCAGTATACTCTTCCCTCCTTGCATCACTTCTACTTTGTAAAAATCTCTCATATGCTAACTTTTTCTCCCTTACTACTCTCTTTAAATCATCATTCCACCAATCGCTCTTCTTCCCTCCCGCACCCACTTTCCTGTAACCACAAACTTCTGCTGAACACTCTAACACTACATTCTTAAACCTACCCCATACATCTTCGACCCCCACTCTCACTAGAACATCTATCCTCCAATAGTTGTTTATATCTTACCCTAACTGCCTCCTCTTTTAGTTTATAAACCTTCACCTCTCTCTTACTTACTGCTTCTATTTTCCTTGTATCCCATCTACCTTTTACTCTCACTGTAGCTACAACTAAAAAGTGATCTGATATATCTGTGGCCCCTCTATAAACATGTACATCCTGAAGTCTACTCAACAGTCTTTTATCTACCAATACGTAGTCCAACAAACTACTGTGATTACGCCCTACATCATATCTTGTTTTCCTTTCTATTCTCTTTTTCTTAAAATATGTATTACCTATAACAAAACCCCTTTCTATTCAAAGTTCAATCAAAGGGCTCCCATTATCATTTACACCTGGCACCCCAAACTTACCTACCACATCTTCTCTACATGTTTCTCCTACTTTAACATTTAGGTCCCCTACCACAATTACTCTCTCACTTGGTTCAAAAGTTCCTATACATTCGCTTAACATCTCCCAAAATCTCTCTCTCTCCTCTACACTCCTCTCTTCTCCAGGTGCATACACGCTTATTATGACCCACTTTTCGCATCCGACCCTTATTTTAATCCACATAATCCTTGAATGAACACATTTATATTCCCTCTTCCTCTTCCATAACTGATCCTTCAACATTATTGCTACCCCTTCCTTAGCTCTAACTCTCTCAGATACTCCTGACTTAATCCCATTTATTTCTCCCCACTGAAACTCGCCTACCCCCTTCAGCTTTGTTTCGCTTAGGGCCAGGATATCCAACTTCTTTTCATTCATAACATCAGCAATCATCTCTTTCTTATCATCCGCACTACATCCACGCACATTCAGACAACCCAGTTTTATAAAGTTTTTCTTCTTCTCTTTTTTAGTAAATATGTACAGGAGAAGGGGTTACTAGCCCATTGCTCCCGGCATTTTAGTCGCCTCATACGACACGCATGGCTTACGGAGGAAATATTCTTTTCCACTTCCCCATGGACAATAGAGAAAATATAAAGAACAAGAGCTATTAAGAAAAAGAAGAAAAACCTAGATATGTGTATGTATATATATGCATGTGCATGCCTGTGTAGTGTGACCTAAAGTGTAAGTAGAAGTAGCTAGATATACCTGTTATCCAGCGTGTTTATGAGACAGAAAAGACACCAGCAATCCTACCACCATATAAAATAATTTCAGTTTCACAGTCATCTGGCAGGACAGTAGTACCTCCCTGGGTGGTTGCTGTCTACCATATATATATATATATATATATATATATATATATATATATATATATATATATATATATATATATATATATATATATATATATATATATATATATATATAAAAAAGATCACAGTAATCAGGTGATATCAAATTATGCAAGACAACCACTATGAAAAATAGAGAATTCAGCTTTCGTGACTACTCACATTATCAAGGAACTGTGATAGTTCCTTGAAAATGTGAGTAGTCCTGACAATGGCTTGAATTATATATATATATATATATATATATATATATATATATATATATATATATATATATATATATATATATATATATATATATATATATATATATATATATATATATATATATATATATATATATATATATGAGGGATACATTTAAAGTCCATATTGGTAAGTGTTTCTCACAGATTACATTGCGAAGAACTCATTCAGTTCCTCAGAGCTGTGGAACATAACCAGCATACAGCAGGCATTACCCCTCTGAACAGCAGCGCTGAGTCGCTGGAACAGAAAACTAGCTTCCCTGGTATCCCTGGTTACCCTGATGAAACTTTTGCCTAGCTCCTTTAGGAACTTAGATGGACTCTTTCCTTATGGGCCAAGGGTCTCTGAGCCTAAGGGAACAAACATATAATGATGGGCAAGTTCACCATATTTTCTAGACTTCTGAAGCTGGCAGCTGCGCCTCCTTCCTTCCTCCTTGGTATATTCTAGATGGGTGTCAGCCAAAGTAGTCCCACACCACCTGCTTTCTCCCTGTCCAGGCTTGAAGGGTGGTACCATTTGGACGTTTTTGGTTACCATCAGATCTGCATAGTTGGCGTGGCTCTCTTATTGCTACTGGACATCCAGCTGTTATGAGGCACCACTTCATGATGTTATTATCCTCATCATGCCTAACAGTCTTTTCCTTGGATATATGGCAAACAAGACTATGATATCTGAATCGGTCTGCCGATTCATTGCCATAAATACACCTGTGTTTGGTGAGAATAGGAGTGGCAAGGTGAAGGGCAACGCCAATGCGGATGGTCTGCGGATTTAGACGTGTGCCAAGGAAGGAGCTCAGAACAGTCAACATGAAGTCTCTCTGCTAGGAGGCGGGTTCTAGCCTTCTCAACACACACTAAATCATTGTTAAGGCTATATTTTACACAGTTGGTCCATCCCAAAAGTGTTTGTAGCTGTTGGGGGAAGCAGCACTAGTTTCAGAACCCGATAGATTACACCAGTGTGGCTAAGTCAACGAACTTTAAAAATTATGGTCATAGTTATAACCATTTTTTTATCAAGACATTAGGACAGGAAAGTAGGTAGTGCAGTCTGTGAAGCCTTGTGGACACCAATACCCTTCCTTAAAAATTAAACTATTCCCCAAACAAAAGACAAAAATTACAGATTGAATCCCATTGACATTAAATATTTAGTAATTAAGAACATAAGAACATAAGAAAGAAGGAACACTGCAGCAGGCCTACTGGCCCATGCGAGGCAGGTCCAAGTCTCCCACCGGCTTAAGCCAATGCCCCGACCCAGCCAGGTCAGGTTACATTCACTTAAGGAAGGAGCACAGCATCTGACCTATTAGCACAAGCTAGTCAGGACCAACTCACACCCACCCGCACCCACTCATATATTTATCTAGCCTATTTTTAAAACTGCACAACGTTTTAGCCTCTATAACTGTAATCGGGAGTTTGTTCCACTCATAGACAACTCTATTACCAAACCAATGCTTTCCTATATCCTTCCTGAATCTGAATTTATCCAACTTAAAGCCATTGCTGCGAGTCCTGTCAATTATTTTTCCTCAGTCTTTTTACGCATTGTCCAAGGCTATGGGTCCCACAATTTGCACCAGAGGTGGACCCCATCCTGATTGATAGCTATTTTTTTCATTAACAATGACTTAATGAAAGTATATAAAAGCCCATCGATGTTAAACATTTAGTAATAATATAGAGGTCACGACATTCGTTACATGACAAGTATCACCAACATGTCATTAGACTTCATGACTCACGAAATCGTAATGACACGACGGTCTGGAGTTTTGAGACTCTGTGACCGCGAGTTCGAACCCCACCCGTGGTATGTTTTGGTTTTATTAGACTTCATATTGTATCATTATAAACGACTATAATTTTATCACAAAAGTATCTGGCATCTATCAGTTGGGGAAGCCGGAAAATAAAAAAAATCCAATTGCCATGATGTTGAGTGGGAACAGCAGAACCTGAATGATATTCAATTCGTCAATATAGAACTGCATTTATGATACTCCAATGAGTTCAGGTAGGAATCCGGCTTCAGATTGTGTACAGTGCCTTCAGTTATAAAGCTATTAAGTTTAAATAAGCCACAACTATTATTATGTAATAAACGTTTATCATGTTTTATAACTGCCGATTCTAAAATGTTTCCTTCCAAGCATGAGGAGCAAGGAACCAGGACTCTGGAGTCTGACCAATTTGCAGAGTTATTGCAGTCCCTAATGTGGCTGAGAATCACATTTGATTCTTGCGCAGTTTGTATCTAGTATCAGTGATGTGTTATCTTGACATCTAGAGGTTTGCTGGTCTGTCCCACATAAGATAAGTTGTAGCCATTGCGACCGATTCTGAAGTCACCACCTTCATAATGCTGAGGAGAAATCTTTATCAAAATGCGTTTAACAGTTCATGAATTCTTAAAAACTACTTTTTTGTTGAAACTGTTTAGGACATTCGGCAGGACAGATAAATCCTTATTGTTCTGCAGAACCAGCACATTCTAGATCTGAGGTGCTATCCTAGGTTCAGTCCAATGATAAGTTTTCCTAGCTACCAGCAACACTGATTCTAGAAATTCCTTGGGGTACCGCAGTTTCGTGGCTATATCAAACATTTTTTTTTTTAATTTCCGCATATTAAAGTCTTTTATAATGATACGAAATGAAGTCTGGCTTCATGTTGGGGATATTTGTCATGTCACTAATGTTGTGGTCAATAGGTCATTACTAAATATTTAATGTCGATTGGATTTTATATTCTTTCTGCTGCTACTG
This sequence comes from Cherax destructor, assembly GCA_009830355.1. Taxonomy (NCBI): domain Eukaryota; kingdom Metazoa; phylum Arthropoda; class Malacostraca; order Decapoda; family Parastacidae; genus Cherax; species Cherax destructor. The sequence goes on from WNWK01000346.1 coordinate 127,513, forward strand.
TTTTAATATCTTGCTTTCATCCTTCTGGCACCTGGCACTGGTCTGCTTGATGCCATCTAATTCTAGTGCCTTTTATATTTTTTAGGTAACCTAACTTAGAAATCTCACCTAATCTACCCTAACCTATAGTAATTTTTAAAGCCAAATTTTACTAAATATATCATACATCTCTTTAAAATTATATAATATTGCTTAAGGTTGATGAGAAATATGTTTTCTTTATATAAGGATTTTGCCTAAAAAAAATCACTCAACTTGTTCTGCAAATAAGACCCTTTAGGTTAAACTCACTTTTTTTTAATTTAAAAAGGGGGTAGGAGGGAAGTGGAATATTTAGTCGGCTTTAGGAAAATATTCATATATGGGTCCGTATCAGACTGGTAATAAACAAGACTTCAGGTCTCAAAGACGTCTAACGACGCTGTTGTAATACTTACTCATCCTGTTCTCTGCTACTTTAAGGGTGAATGCTTCCAGAGAAACTGGAGGAGAAGCGCCCTTGCGGTTGATGGCAGTTAAGGTGATTACGTAGTCTCCTCCAGGGGCAAGTCCCTCCAAGGAGAAAACAGGAGACATTCCTTCCAAGACCCTCACTGGTTTGGCCGATCCCCCCGTGTATACTTCAGCTCTGTATACCAAGACATTATCATGTTACACATCTGTTAACTCTACGAGAATATCATGTTACTTACCCATGCACACCTCAGGTTAATATTCTCTGCAAGACCACACAATATTAAGTTACATTCTCCAACAGATTGTGATGAAAGTGTCATCAATACATATCAGTGAACAAGTAAATCTCATATGGATATAAAATAACAGAGTAGAACAGTTCAGGATGTCTCGGCTTCTGTGAGAGAATTAATCAAAGGAGGCTAAAGTACCGCCCGGCTTTAAAAGATATACGTATCCAGTCTCTTCCGTATTTTATCTTCTATCCACGTGGGATTTAAATGTTTACACACCTACATACCTAATATTGCCACACACCTACATATACAAAATGTTTATATGCCTGTGTAAAAAATATCTTCACTTACCTACATAATTAATAAAATTAATAAATATGTGTTTCGGTGTCTGTGCGATCCGAGCAAATTATTCCCTCACTGCATGACGCCAGTCCTCTGAGCCTCAATGTGCATGACGCCAGTCCTCTGAGCCTCAATGCTCATGAATGACATTAATGGTGCAGTGTAGCACAAGTTTGTAATGCAGTTAAATATTAGCGCTGAATATTGGAAGTGAATAAGAAGAGGCATTCGTGAATCATTACAATGAAGCTTCCCCAAATCTTAAATAAAAGTGTCAACTTTAGACACACAGCCACAATCTATTTCAAACACCATCCACTAAGAAACACCATTTTTGAAGGTATACTGCAGAGGGATAACAGTGGACCCTCGCTATTCGAACACTACAAAACTCACCCTCATTCTAGAATGCTGTTCAAGTGCTTTTACAAAACAAATTTATTCCCATAAGGAATGATGTAAATTAGATTAGTTCATTTCAGACCTCCAAAAATACACTTATAAAATCACTTACAATAATAAACTCACATAAAAGAGTGAGTTTTCGAATATTCTAAAATACACAAGCTCAACATGACTGAAGCCACTCAAAAGATGTATTAACAAGTTACGAGCTTTGTGGGGTTAAAGCTAATGGAATGCTACTCAGAAAAAAAAAAACAGGACTTACTCAGGCCAAAATCAATTCATACTTTTGCCTAAGTAAGATTGACCTGGTTATAGGTTAGTAAATAATTTAAAAATATATATTTTATCTGAAGGCATAACATACACAGTCTTTTAAACACTCACCTATTTCTGGTCTGAAGAGACATTTTCCAATAATTTTACAGTGGACCCTCGCTATTCGAACACTACAAAACTCACCCTCATTCTAGAATGCTGTTCAAGTGCTTTTACAAAACAAATTTATTCCCATAAGGAATGATGTAAATTAGATTAGTTCATTTCAGACCTCCAAAAATACACTTATAAAATCACTTACAATAATAAACTCACATAAAAGAGTGAGTTTTCGAATATTCTAAAATACACAAGCTCAACATGACTGAAGCCACTCAAAAGATGTATTAACAAGTTACGAGCTTTGTGGGGTTAAAGCTAATGGAATGCTACTCAGAAAAAAAAAAACAGGACTTACTCAGGCCAAAATCAATTCATACTTTTGCCTAAGTAAGATTGACCTGGTTATAGGTTAGTAAATAATTTAAAAATATATATTTTATCTGAAGGCATAACATACACAGTCTTTTAAACACTCACCTATTTCTGGTCTGAAGAGACATTTTCCAATAATTTTACAAACAACACCTAAAAGTTTAAAGCACTAAAGTTTAAAGCTGAGCAGATGATGAATTTTCCAGTTATTACACAGAATACAAACAATATTGGACCTTCAGATCCTATACCTAAGAATCATCAGTCAATAAAAACAGATTTTTGTTTCAATTGTTTTATTTTAATCAGTGGAAATCAGCAATTTTTTTGAGGTCATACAGCGCCTTTGGACTGAGTGGCACTAAGATTTCATCCATAAATGGGAAAAATAATTTCAATTCCTTATATCAAGAGCCTCTCACCGGCATCAAGGAACCCCACTTCATAAAGTATAATCCACTTACGTAATACAAATTATTACTACACCATAAAGATAAAAAAGGTGGCAGAAGGTCATCTACAAACTTCCTAAGGAATACCAACCTTCTTATAAATAGCAGCGTGAGTGTTGAATCTTGCAAGATAATCACAAGACGCTCTCTAAAGTTTTCTCAAGGAATCAATTTTTGGAATTGTCTACATAAAAAAATGAGAAGGATACCAACAACTGTGAATTGAACCAAGTACGAAAAGACTTGAAAATTTGAAGCCAATGCGATAATTCGTTCTTAAGTAATAAACAAAAGGCTTAGTTATTCGATGATAATATACAAAAGGCTTAGTTATTCGATGATAATAAACAAAAGGCTTAGTTATTCGATGATAATAAACAAAAGGCTTAGTTATTCAACGACAAGAACATTATACCTAACAATGTGAAGGCTCTGGGGTCTGTTTCGACACACACACACACACACACACACTGGAGGACAGGATAGATAGGGGGGACATGATAACGACATATAAGATACTGAGAGGAATTGACAAGGTGGACAGAGACAGGATGTTCCAGAGATGGAACACAGCAACAAGGGGACACAGTTAGAAGTTGAAGAGTCAGATGAATCACAGGGATGTTAGGAAGTATTTCTTCAGTCACAGAGTAGTCGGGAAGTGGAATAGTTTGGGAAGTGATGTAGTGGAGGCAGGATCCATTCAAAGCTTTAAGAAGAGGTATGATAAAGCTCATGGCGAAGGGAGAGTGACCCAGTAGCGGCCAGTGAAGAGGCGGGGCCAGGAGCTATGACTCGACCCCTGCAACCACAACTAGGTGAGTACAACTAGGTGAGTACACACACACGCACATACATATTCAATAACAAACTGCAGGTAGCCGGGGGATCGAACCCGTGTTGTTTTAGCCCTCCTCGTGGCAAGAGCGAAAATTCACGACGCCCTAAACCACTGGATTGTATGGTTCGATCCCCCGGCTAGCAGCAGTTTGTTATTGAATATATATGTACGTGTGTGTGTGTGTGGTGGGATGTCGAAACAGAATAAGCGTAAATTCTACGACGTTATTACAAGAGTAAGTTTCAGATCATCAAGTATTATAAGACAATTGTAAGTATCATGTGATCAGGAAATTCATTCCTCTCCTCCACCATGAAAAGAGATACATGAATTTTTGCAAAGTTCATGTGAATTAAATGAATTTGTTGTACATGAAAGTGCAGAAAGTTTGGTTTGGTTAAAAGTCTTGTCTTGGATATTAAGTTAATAATTAAGGTACACAAAATTTCAATAATTTATTTATTTAATATTCTGAAGGAAAAATACTGATCATGAGACAAGAACAAATAAGTAATTAGTGTTCATTTTAAAGTCTACTTTGGCATTTCAGAAAATGTATATTATAGAGTCGATAACAGATGTTCAGCTAATTCAAAAGACTATTTCTGCTTCCAGCAATTGCATAGTCATGCCTCGGATATATAGTCAATAAGTTCTTCAATATGTTCGCACCAGGCCCTGGTGGCCTGGTGGCTAAACCTCTCGCTTCACACACGGAGCGCCCGGGTTCGATTCCCGGCGGGGTGGAAACATTTTGAACTGCTTCCTTACTCCTGTTGTCATGTTCACCTAGCAGCAAATAGGTACCTGCGTGTTAGTCGACTGGTGTGGGTCGCATCCTGGGCGACAAGATTGAGAACCCCAGTGGAAACAAGACAGACAGTCATCGATGACACACTGACTTTCTTGGGTTATCCTGGGTGGCTAACCCTCCGGGGTTAAAAATCCGAAGAAATCTTATCTTATCTTAACTAATTATTGGGAAAATATTTTTTTTTCTTGCTGATGCAACGTTATAAAACATAAAGAGTTTATGAGAATAATGTTTCTCTGTAATGATCAGCAGATACAGGATCAAGACTGAACTATTTTATTCAATAAATAGCTTACAATATTACTTAAATGTATTGTGGTCGCTGTACAATTCGAGTGAGGTTTCTTTCAAGTCCCGTAACCTCAGTTCTCAACTTCACATCTGTTCCTCAGAACTCTCATCAGAACACGGAAAGGTCCTGAACCTGGAGGTCAACACCATGAAAAGGGACCGGAACTTTACCAAAACACTCTGCATATTACCAGGAGCTGTATATCAACCATAAATCAACGACTTGAAGAGTCAAAATTGCTTAAGCTCAACCAAGTCAATCACCTTAAAAATATGAGACAAATCAAAGGAAGAGTTACGAAACTTCAGATCATTATTCTTAAAAGACTCGTAGCTACAACTTAATTAAATATGAAACTAATATATAAGGTATACATATTACTTTTCCACGCTAAAGTGGATTTTTCCATAGACATTTATAGTTAAAATGTCTAATACAATGCACAAAACACATGTGCAGCACTTGGGCATATCCAGTGCCGAAACGTATCTCCTGCATGGAAGGCTTCAGTCGAATACAGAAGCGACATTGATAATGAAGACAATAGAAAAAGTGGACAGGTTACTTTATGTGGTGTTCAGTTTCTTACCCTTGAAGGTTAGAAAGAAACACGGAATGGGAGGGGTTTGAACCCATGGCGAGTTGTGAAAGTGAAGGCCAGTGCTTAAGCCACTTAGCCAGCTGGCTACAATAAGATATATCCAACTACGTATGGTGAATAGAAATACAGTAGAACCCCCGGTATCCGCTGATCCGGTATCCGCTGATCCGGTATCCGCTGATCCGGTATCCGCTGATCCGGTATCCGTTGAGTCAGTTATCCACTGATTCAGTTATTAGCCAGGAAATATTAAGGAGGTTGCAATTTGAGGTTTCTTTTTTTCATATATCTTCCAATTTTATTCATTTTTTATTCTATTTAATAAGAGGGCATAAAATAAGGTCATATAAAGTGTCACAAAGATTTATCAGAAAACATCACTTACTGACATTGACAGAAGTCTTCTTCTCAGCAGTAGCAGCAGTTTACCTGGAGAGAGTTCCAGGGGTCAACGCCACTGCGGCCCGGTCTGTGACCAGGCCTCATGTTGGATCAGAGCCTGATCAACCAGGCTATTACTGCTTGCCGCACGCAGTCCAACGTACGAACCACAGCCTGGCTGGTCAGGCACCGACTTTAGGTGCCTGTCCAGTGCCTGCTTGAAGACAGCCAGGGGTCTATTGGTAATCCCCCTTATGTATGCTGGGAGGCAGTTGAACAGTCTTGGGCCCCTGATACTTATTGTGTTGTCTCTCAACGTGCTAGTGGCACACCTGCTTTTCATTGGGGGGATGTTACATCGCCTGCCGAGTCTTTTGCTTTCATAGGGAGTGACACTCGTGTGCAAGATTGGTACTAATCCCTCTAGGATGTTCCAAGTGTATATAATAATGTATCTCTCCCGCCTGCGTTCCAGGGAGTACAGGTTTAGGAACTTCAAGCGTTCCCAGTAATTGAGGTGGTTTATTGTAGTTATGCGTGCCGTGAAGGTTATCTGTACAGTAGTAGTAGTAGTAGTAGTAGTGGTACTTGTGGGAGGTGGTGGTGGCAGTGGGTGGTGGTGGTGGCGGTGGGTGGTGGCGGTGGGTGGTGATTGGGTGGGTCGTGGTGGCGGTGGGAGGTGGTGGTGGCCGTGGTGATTTAAACATATTAAAATCAACATTTGGTATATTACAAAGTGGTGGGAGGTTATCTCACACAAGGGAGAGGTGAGGTGTATTAGTGTTGAGACAGATCATACACGTCTGATACTGATACCATATGCATCCAGTGCCACCTCAGCCACACACCTCTGCTCTCACCAACTGTTCATACAGCCCTACCTCTCCTGGTCATACCCTCCCTGTACACCCAGCAACAGACTCCCTGCCCACTACCCCTGCACAAACCACCTGCCCCTATAAATCCCCTACGGCCATATGCCCTTCACCCATACCATGTCTCTAACTCAATACTGCCTCTCTCACCCTTACCTCCTGCCCATATAATTCCCCCACGGCCACACACCTTTATACACATCACTCCACCCATACAACTCCCCCACAGCCACATGCTTCACCCACACCATCCTCCAATACAATTTCCCCTTCCCCATGACCACACGCTCACACCTATACCATTCCCCACAACCACTATTCCCTCACCACCATTCCTTCACAACCACCATTCCCTCACAACCACCATTCCTTCACAACCATCATTCCCTCAAAACCACCATTTCCTCACAACCACCATTCCCTCACAACCACCATTCCCTCACAACCACCATTCCCTCACAACTACCATTCCCTCACAACTACCATTCCCTCAAGGCCTCATATGACCTCACCTGCACACTTCACCTGACCTTTCACCCTAACAGTCCACCTTTCACCCACACACTTCCTCACACCTTCAAGCTCACACCGCCCCACAACTTACACATTCTTCCACTCACCTCTCCCCCACACCTTCAAGCTCACACCGCCCCACACCTTATCCTTTCACTCATTATTCCCCCATAGCTTCTAGCCACCACAGCCCTACTCCCACAGCCCCACACCTTACCCATGTTTTCACTGCCCACATACCCAAACATGCAGCCTAGTCATGTAAACACCAGCAACCCTAATTACTGACCACACCAGCAGTGCACACACACACCCACTCAGTCAACAGTCAACCAAACTACCACCCACACTGGGCCACCAACACTGCCTCCCACATGGTCACCATCACACCACCTGGGTGCTTCCAGCCACCATCCCTACACCCCTCAAAAACTCAACATCACAGGTATGTATGTAAACGAAAAACGACTTGTATATAGTGTTCCCTACTATCCGCGGTTTTCGGTTCTCGCCATCCGCGGTCA
>WNWK01000346.1:140000-252500 GCA_009830355.1 Cherax destructor
GAGCCAGTTACTGGACCAGGCTTGTAGCCTGTCCAGGTCTCTTTGTAGTCCTGCCTGATCCTCGACTGATTTAATTCTTCTCATTAACTTCACATCATCTGCAAACAGGGACACTTCTGAGTCTATCCCTTCCGTTATGTCATTCACATATACTAAAAACAGCACAGGTCCTAGGACTGACTCCTGTGGAACCCCACTCGTCACCGGGGCCCACTCTGACACCTCGTCACGTACCATGACTCGTTGTTGCCTCCCTGTCAGATATTCTCTGATCCATTGCAGTGCCTTTCCTGTTACGTGTGCCTGATCCTCTAGCTTTTGCATTAACCTCTTGTGAGGAACTGTGTCGAACGCCTTCTTGCAGTCCAAGAAAATGCAGTCTATCCACCCGTCTCTCTCGTGTCTTACTTCTGTTGCCTTGTCATAAAACTCCAGTAGGTTTGTGACACAGGATTTTTCTTCCCTGAAACCGTGCTGGTTGTCGTTTATAAGCTTGTGTCTTTCTAGGTGGTCCACCACTCTCCTCCTGATGATCTTCTCCATGACTTTGCATACTATACACGTCAGTGATACAGGTCTGTAGTTTAATGCCTCGTGTCTGTCTCCTTTCTTAAAAATTGGGACTACATTTGCCATCTTCCACACCTCAGGTAGTTGCCCAGTTTCAATGGATGTGTTGAAGATTTTTGTTAGTGGCACACTCAACATCTCTGCTTCCTCTCTAAGGACCCACGGAAAAATGTTGTCAGGTCTCACCGCTTTTGAGGTATCGAGTTCACATAGCAGCTTCTTCACCTCCTCCTCGGTTGTGTGTATTTCATCCAGCACTTGTTTGTATACCTCCCTATTCTGAATTCCTGGAGTCCTACCTGTCTCCTGGTCGTTTCTTGTGAGCTCCCCACCTTCCTTCCTCAGCCTGATTACCTGGTCCTTGACTGTTGTTTTCCTCGTGATGTGGCTATACAACAGCTTCAGGTCAGACTTGACTTTTGATGCTATGTCATTTTCGTATTGTCGCTGAGCCTCCCTCCTTACCTGTGCTTATTCGTGTCTGACTCTTCGGCTAATCTCTTTATTTTCCTAGGTCTTTTGTCTTCTGTACTTTTTCCTTTCTCTAGTGCACTTAGTTTTTTGCCTCCCTACATCTTTGGGTGAACCAAGGACTCGTTCTGGTCTTCCCATTACTTCTGTTTCCCTAGGGAACAAACCTCTCCTCTGCCTCTTTGCATTTTGTTGTCACATATTCCATCATTTATTTTACTGGTTTTCCTGCCAAATTCTCTCTCCCACTGAACGTCTTGTAGGAAGTTCCTCAAGCCTGTGTAGTCCCTCCTTTTGTAGTTTCGTTTTTTCCTTCCTATTCCTGCTTCCCTCTCCACTTGTAGCTCAACTATATAATCAAAACACAGAACCAAATGATCACTAGCTCCAAGGGGCCTTTCATACGTGATATCCTCAATGCCTGAACTACTCAAGGTGAATACTAGGTCCAGTCTTGCTGGATCATCCCAACCTCTCTCTCTCTGGTAGTGTCACTAACATGTTGATTAATGAGGTTTTCCAGTACCACATCCATCATCTTGGCTCTCCATGTTACAGGACCACCATGGGGCTCCAGGTTTTCCCAATCAATCTCCTTGTGATTGAAATCACCCATAACTAGTAACTTTGCTCTCCCCATGTGAGCTCTTCTGGCCACCTCGGCTAGTGTGTCTACCATTGCTATGTTGCTCTTGTCGTATTCTTCTCTTGGCCTCCTGCAGTTCTGTGGCGGGTTGTACATTACAGCAATTACCACCTTATGGCCCTCAGACTGGATTGTTCCTACTTTTTAGTCCCTTTCGCCCATTCCATCCATTCCATCCACTTCCTCAAATCCCCACTGGTTCTTAATGAGCAGTGCAACCCCTCCTCCGCCTCTGCTCCCTCTATCTTTCCTGAGTATTTGATATCCAGGTGGAAAGATTGCATCTGTTATCATCCTGATGAGTTTCGTTTCCGTGAGTGCTGTTATATCTGGGGATGTCTCCTTTATTCTTTTATGCCACTCCTCACATTTATTTGTTATTCCATCTGCATTTGTATACCAAACCTTCAACTTCTTTTCTAAAACTGAAGTCTGGGGGGTACGTTGGGGTTGGGAAAGTGGGAGACCTGATGAGGAACTATGGGTGGTTGGTGTGAAGGTGGTGTTTGTAATGAGGTGGGTGGGAGCATTGGGTATGGCATGTGTGTTTTGGGTTAGAATGTTTGGTTGCATTGGGGTTGTCCAGGTTGGGAGAAATCTGTAGGTGATTGTATTTGAGCTTCCTCCTGAGTCTGGGTTCTCCTGTCCATCTCTCTTTCCTCCTTTTGTCTTTGAACCCTCTCTTTCAGTTTCTGTCTTTCTTCTCGTGTTCTGTCGCGGTCGAGATACACCCTCCGGTACTTTGACATATCCCTTACTCTTGCTTTCTCCTGCAGGAGCCTGTTTTGAGCCATTTCTGCCTTGAAAAATCACTTTGGCTGGCCGGATTCTTCCTCTTGCAAACCCCCCCTATTCTCAGAAAATTTGCCAGCTGGGTCATGTCATCTTCTCCTATTGCTTTCATGATGCTTTCAATCGCTTTTTTCTCCCCTTGTCTTCTTGCTTCGTAAGTTTCCCCTTCAGCTTCCTGGAGCCCATAAACAAAGACTGATTTCTCTCTTCATTCTCCCACTGCCTATCCCTTGAACGATTCCTTAGTGAGGTATTGGAACGCTATTCGTAGGTTTGCCAGCCGCTCGTATGCTGCAGCAGTTATCTGATTGATGTGTGCCTCAGGAAATGTGCTCGGTATTATACTCACCCCAAGATCTTTTTCCTTGAGTTAGGTTTCTACTCTTTGGCCACCTAGACTATACTCTGTCTATGGCCTCCTTTGCCCTTCTCCTATCTTCATAACTTTGCATTTGGCGGGGTTAAATTCAAGAAGCTTTTGCATTAACCTCTTGTGAGGAACTGTGTCTAAGGAATTCTTGCAGTCCAAGAAAATGCAGTTTATCCACCCCTCTCTCTAGTCTCTTACTTCTGTTACCTTGTCATAAAACTCCAGAAGGTTTGTGATACAGGATTTGCCTTCCCTGAAACAGTACTGGTTGTCGTTTATAAGTTTCTTTCTTTCTAGGTGCTCCACCACTCTCCTCCTGATAATCTCCATGACTTTGCATACTATACACGTCAGTGACACAGGTCTGTAGTTTAATACCTAGTGTCTGTCTTCTTTCTTAAAAATTATGACTACATATGTCTTCTTCCATACCTCAGGTAGTTGCCCATTTTCACTGGATGTGTTGAATATTTTTGTTAGTGGCACACACAGCATCTCTGCTCATTCTCCAAGGACCCACAAAGAGATGTTTTCTGGTCCCACCGCCTTTGAGGTATCAAGTTCACATATCAGCTTCTTCACTTCTTCCTTGGTAGTGTGTATTTCATCCAGGACTTGTTGGTGTACTTCCATAGTCCTTTCTGTCTCAACTGTGAATACTTCTTTAAATCTCATGTTGAGCTCATCACATTTCCTGATGTGCCTATACAACAGCTTCAGGTCAGACTTGACTTTCGATGATATGTCGCATTCGTATGGTTGTTGGGAGTCCCTCCTTGTATGTGCTTATTCGTTTCTGGCTCTTCGACTAAACTCTTTATTTTCATGGGTTCTTTGTTTTCTGTACATTTTCCATTCTCTAGTACACCTAGTTTTTGCCTCCCTACACTTCTGGGTGAACCAAGGGCTCGTTCTGGTCTTCCCATTATTTCTGATGCCCTTGGGAACAAACCTCTTCTCATTTCGTTTACTGATTTTCCTACTAATTCTCTTTCCCACTGAAACTTTCAGGAAGTTGCTCATGCCTGTGTAGTCTCCTGTTCTATAGTTTGGCTCCATCCATCCTACTCCTCCTAACCTCTCCACTTGTAACTAAACTATATACTATTCAAAACTCAGAACCACGTGATCACTAGATCCGAAGGGTCTTTCGTATGTGATGTCCTCGGGGTCTGAACTACTCAAAGCAAATACTAGGTCCAGTCTTGCTGGTTGATTCTCACCCCTCTCCCTCTGCTGTGTGTACTCATCTAATTGTACTCACCTAATTGTGGCTGCAGGGGTCGAGTTATAACTCCTGGCCCCGCCTTTTCACTGGTTGCTACTAGGTCCACTCTCTCCTTGCTCCATGAGCTTTATCATACCTCTTCCCAAAACTATGTATGGTTCCTGCCTCCACTACATCACTTTCCGGATTGTCACACTTATTGACAACTCTATAGGTGAACAAATATTTCCTAACATCCCTGTGACTCATCTGAGTTTTCAACTTCCAGCTTTGACCCCTTGTTCTTGTATCACATCTGCGACACAGCAACAAGGAGTGTGTGTGTGTGTATGTGTGTGTGTGTGTGTGTGTGTGTGTTGTGTGTGTGTGTGTGTGTGTGTGTGTGTGTGTGTGTGTGTGTGTACTCACCAATTTGTACTCCCCTATTTGTGGTTGCAGGGGTCAATAAATAGATCCTGGCCCCCACCTCTTCACTGATCACTACTAGGTCTTCTCTCTCCCTGCTTCATGAGCTTTATCAAACCTTGTCTAAAAAACCTCGTCTTAAAACTATGTATGGTTCCTGCCTCACTACGTCATTTGCCAGATTATTCCACTTCCTGACAACTCTATGACTAAAGAAATACTTCCTAACATTCCTTGACTCACCTGAGTCTTCAACTTCCAATTGTGATGCCTTGTTTCTGTGTCCCATATCTGGAACATCATGTCTCCGCGCACTTTGTCAATTCATCACAGTATTTTGTATGTTATTATTATGTCTTGTCTAACCCTCCTGTCCTCCAGTGTCGTCAGGAAAATTTCCCTTAACCATTCTTTGTAGGACAATCCCCTTTGCTCTGGAGCTAATCTTGTTGCAAACCTTTGCATATTCTCTAATTTCTTGACGTTCTTGACCAGGTGTGGGTTCAAAACTGGTGCTGCATTCTCCTGTCTGGGCCTGACGTACACGGTGTAGAGTTTGAACGATTCCTTACTGAGGAATCGGAATGCTATTCTCAGGTTTGCCAGGCGCCGTATGCTGCAGCAGTTATCTGGTTGATGTGCGCCTCAGGAGATGTGCTCGGTATTATACTCACCCCAAGATCCTTTTCCTTGTGTGAGGTTTGCAGTCTTTGGCCACCTAGCCTATAATCTGTCTGCTGTCTTCTTTACTCTTCCCCGATCTTCATTACTTTGCATTTGGCGGTGTTAAATTCGAGGAGCCAGTTGCTGGACCAAGCTTCCAGCCTGTTCAAGTCTCTTTATAGTCGTGTCTGATCCTCATCCGATTTAATTCTCCTCATTAACTTCATAACTTCTGCAAACAGGGACACTTCTGAGTCTATCCCTTCCGTCATGTCATTCACATATATCAAAAATAGCACTGGTCCTAGGACTGACCCTTGTGGAACCCCACTCTTCACAGGCGCCCACTCTGACACCTCGTCACGTACCAGGACTCATTGTTGCCTCTCTGTCAGGTATTCTCTGATCCATTGCAGCGCTCTTCCTGCTATGTGTGCGTGATCCTCTAGATTTTGCTCTAATCTCTTGTGAGGAACTGTGTCGAAGGCCTACTTGCAGTCAAAGAAAATGCAATCAACCCACCCCTTTCTCTAGTGTCTTATTTCTGTTATCCTGTCATAAAACTCCAGTAGGTTTGTGACACAGGATTTTCCTTCCATGAAACCGTGCTGGTTGTCGTTTATAAGCTTGTTCCTTTCCAGGTACTCGAGCATTCTCATCCTGATAATCTTCTCCATGACTTTGCATACTATACACATCAGTGACACATGTCTGTAGTTTAGGGCCTCGTATATGTCTCCTTTCTTAAAAATGGGGACTACATTTGCTGTCTTCCATACCTCAGGTAGTTGCCCAGTTTCAGTGGATGTGTTGAAAATTGTTGTTAGTGGCACACACAGCGTCTCTGCTACCTCTCTAAGGACCCACGGAGAGATATTGTCCGGTCCCACTGCCTTTGAGGTACCAAGTTCACTTAGCAGCTTCTTCACCTCCTCCTCGGTTGTGTGTATTTCATCCTGCACTTGTGGGCATATTCCTTGTCGATGTACTCGCCTATTCTGACTTCTCAGAGTTCTTTCTCTCTCCGTAAATACTTCCTTAAATCTCATGTTGAGCTCCTCATATACTAATTGGTCGATTCTTGTGAACTCTTGTGACCCGAAGCTGTCAGATTTGACTTTCGATGCTATGTCGTTTTCATACTGTTGCTGGGCCTTCCTTCTTATCTGTGCATACTCGTTTCTGGCTCTCCGACTAATCTCTTTATTTTCCTGGATCCTTTGTCTTCTGTCATTTTTCCATTCTATTGCGCACTTAGTTTTTGCCTCCTTCCACCTTTGGAAACAAACCTTTCCTCTGCCTCCATGCATTTTGTTGTCACGTAATCCATCATTTCGTTTACTGAGTTTCCTACCAGTTCTCTTACCCACAAAACCTCCTGCACGAAGTTCCTCATGCCTGTGTATTCCCCCATTTTGTAGTATGGCTTTTCCTATTTTAATCCTGTTACACTCTCCACTGTAACTCTACTATGTGTTCAAAGCTCAGAACCATGTGATCAATAGCCCCGAGAGGGCTTTCGTAAGTGATGTCCTCGATGTCCGAACTACTCAGGGAGAATACGAGGTCTAGTCTTGCTGGTTCATCCTCACCTTTCTCTCTCTCTCTCTCTCTCTCTCTCTCTCGGTAGTGTCCCTAACATGCTGATGCTTGAGGTTTTCCAGTACCACATCCATCATCTTGGTTCTCTATATTTCGGGACCCCCATGTGAGTCCAGGTTTTCCCAATGAATCTCCTTGTGATTGAAATCACCCATAACTAGTAATTTTGCTCCACCAGTGTGAGCTCTTCTGGCCACTTCAGGTAGTGTATCCACCACTGCTCTGTTGCTCTCTTCATATTATTTTCTTGGCCTCCTGCAGTTCTATGGTGGGTTGTACATCACTGCAATGACTACCTTATGTCCACCAGACTGAATTGTACCTACTGTGTAGTCCCTTTTGCCCATTTCGTTTATTCCTTCCATTTCGTCAAATTCCCACCGGGTTTTAATGAGCAGTGCAACTCGTCCTCCCCCTCTGCTCCCTCTATCTTTCCTCAGGATCTGATATTCGGGTGGTTAGATTATGTCCATTATCATCCCAGTGAGTTTCGTTTCTGTGAGTGCTATGATGTCTGGGGACGTCTCCTTGATTTTTTCATGACACTCCTCACATTTATTTGTTATTCCATCCGCATTCATATACCAAACCTTGAACTTCTTTTCTAAAACTGTGGTCTGGGGAGAACGTTGGGGTTGGAGGAGCGGGAGACCTGGCAGGAAACTATGGGGGGTTGGGGTGGGGGTGGAGTTTGTGATAAGTGTGGGGACAATGGGTAGTGGGGGCAGAGGGTACAGTGTGTGGGATTGGGGTTAGATTGTTTGGTTGCATTGGGGTTGTCATGGTTGATGTCCTTCTGTAGGTGGTTCTAATGGAGGTTGTATTTGCTCTTTCTCCTGAGTCTGGGTTCTCCTGCTCATCTCTGTGTTTACCTCTCTGTCCTCCTTGGGTCTTTGTACCCTTTCTATCAGATTCTGCCAAGACATCCACCAAGCGTGTGAGCGTGTAAGATTGGAATTAAGGAAAGTTTTTTTTATGACCAGACTTGCTGTTGGAGTGTGAGCAAAGTAACATTTATTAAGGTATTAAGGGAAACCGGTTAGCCGGACTTGAGTCCTGAAGGTGGGAGGTACATTTCCGTCACTATGAAACAGGAGTGAAGATATCTGTATTTTAGAAATGCAATATGGTAAAACAATAATGGAGTGAGAATAGGTGAAAATGTTTCTTCTTTATTGGGCCACCCTACCTCGATAGAAAACGGCCGGTTTGTTAAAAAAATGACACAACAGGTACAATATACTCCAGAGTCTTCATGTCAAGGCATCCCAGTCGAAGCTGGAAACAAGAAACGCTTACCTGACTCTTTGACAATGTAAACACCATACTGTATTGTGGTTGAAGTGCTCACCATAACATGAAGCATTGACCAGTTAGAAGAATACAAAGGCACAATATCGTTACTGGAACAATACACAAATAACCAACATATAGAAGAATGAAACTTATAACGACATTTCGGTCCAATTTAATTAATGGTCCAAGTCAGACCAAAACGTCGTCTTAAGTTCCCTTCTCCCATGTGCGGGTTATCTGTGTAATGACCAGTTAACACAGCTAAAATGGAAAGAACATTGTTACCCTCTTCCCAAGTTAACGTGGCACTGTGACACACTGTGCAATGGTAAATATTTAACCTGGACAAAATGGCCATTGTTACAATTGGATATCTGGTATTAATGTCTGGCGTAAAAAAAATATTAATTATTCTTAGTTGCCACTATATTGTGTGCCACTTGCTGTTGTGTGCCACCTGCTGTTGTGTGCCACCTGCTGTTGTGTGCCACCTGCTGTTGTGTGCCACCTGCTGTTGTGTGCCACCTGCTGTTGTGTGCCACCTGCTGTTGTGTGCCACCTGCTGTTGTGTGCCACCTGCTGTTGTGTGACACCTGCTGTTGTGTGCCACCTGCTGTTGTGTGCCACCTGCTGTTGTATTCATCCATAATTGTATTTTTATTTTCTTAAACATGTTATGCCGCGGAACATACAGAGCTATGTTTATGTTTTGGAATGTAAGGGACTCGGCTGCACATTTTGTTCAACCATTCCAGAGCCAACCTTAGTTTTTGGGGTGAGACACGAGTTTCAGGTTAGGAGTATGAAAATTTCCAGGACAAACATTCATTCTTCTTTATTCATTAATAAATATTCTGTAGAAGTATTAATGTATTGTCTTGACACACCGTAGTATTTCAGGGAGTTTCCACGAGGAGAGTGTGTGAGTGTGAGGGGGTGTGTGAGAGTGTGTGAGTGTGAGTGTGTGAGAGTGTGTGAGAGTGTGTGAATGTGTGTGAGAGTGTGAGTGTGTGTGAGAGTGTGAGTGTGTGTGAGAGTGTGATAGTGTGAGAGTGTGTGAATGTGTGTTAGAGTGTGAGTGTACTCACCTAGTTGTGGTTGCAGGGGTCGATTCATAGCTCCTGGCTCCGCATCTTCACTGGCCGCTACTGGGTCACTCTCCCTGCGCCATGAGCTTTATCATACCTCTTCTTAAAGCTATGTATGGAGCCTGCCTCCACTACATCACTTCCTAAACTATTCCACTTCCCGACCACTCTGTGACTGAAGAAATACTTCCTAACATCTCTGTGATTCATCTGAGTCTTCAACTTTCAACTGTGTCCCCTTGTTGTTGTGTCCCATCTCTGGAACATTCTGTCTCTGTCCACTTTGTCAATTCCTCTCAGTATCTTATATGTTGTTATCATGTCCCCCCTATCTCTCCTGTCCCCCAGTGTCGTCAGGTCGATTTCCCTTAATCTCTCCTCGTAGGACATACCCCTAAGCTCCGGGACTAGTCTTGTTGCAAACCTTTGCACTTTCTCGAGCTTCTTCACGTGCTTGGCTAGGTGTGGGTTCCAAACTGGTGCTGCATACTCCAGTATGGGCCTAACGTAAACAGTGTACAGGGTCCTGAACGATTCTTTATTAAGATGTCGGAATGCTGTTCTTAGGTTTGCTAGGCGCCCATATGCTGCAGCAGTTATTTGGTTGATGTGCGCCTCAGGAGATGTTCCTGGTGTTATACTCACACCAAGGTCTTTTTCCTTGATTGAGGTTTGCAGTCTCTGGCCCCCTAGGCTGTACTCCGTCTGCGGTCTTCTTTGCCCTTCCCCAATCTTCATGACTTTGAACTTGGTGGGGTTGAACTCCAGGAGCCAATTGTTGGACCAGGCTTGCAGCCTGTCCAGTTCCCTTTGTAGTTCTGCCTGGTCCTCGTCCGACTTAATTCTTCTCATCAACTTCACATCATCTGCAAACAGGGACACTTCGGAGTCTATTCCTTCCGTCATGTCGTTCACAAATACCAGAAACAGCACTGGTCCCAGGACTGACCCCTGTGGAACCCCGTTCGTCACCGGGGCCCACTCTGACACCTCACCACGTACTATGATTCGCTGATGACTTCCTGACAGGTATTCCCTGATCCATTGTAGTGCCTTCCCTGTTACCCCTGCCTGGTCCTCCAACTTTTGCACTAATCTCTTGTGTGGAACTGTGTCAAACGCCTTCTTACAGTCCAAGAATATGCAATCTACCCACCCCTCTCTCTCTTGTCTTATTACTGTCACCCTGTCGTAGAACTCCAGTAGGTTTGTGACACAGGATTTCCCGTCCCTGAAACCGTGTTGGCCGTCGTTGATAATCTCATTCCTTTCTAGGTGCTCCACCACTCTTCTCCTGACTATCTTCTCCATGACCTTGCATGCTATACATGTCAGTGACACTGGTCTGTAGTTTAGTGCTACGTTCCTGTCTCCTTTTTAAAAAAATTGGAACTACATTTGCTGTCTTCCATACCTCAGGTAGTTGCCCTGTTTCGATAGATGTGTTGTAGATCGTTGTTAGGGGTACACATAGCTCCTCTGCTCCCTCTCTCAGGACCCATGGAGAGATGTTATCCGGCCCCATCGCCTTTGAGGTATCTAGCTCGCTTAGTAGCCTCTTCACTTCCTCCTCAGTTGTGTGTATTGTGTCCAGCACCTGATGGTGTACCCTACCTCTCCTCCTTTTTGGAGGCCCTTCTATCTCCTCTGTGAACACCTCTTTGAATCTCATGTTGAGCTCCTCACACACTTCACGGTCATTTTTTGTGACCTCCCCTCCTACCTTCCTCAGCCTGATCACCTGGTCCTTACTGTTGTTCTCCTCCTGATGTGGCTGTACAGCAACTTTGGGTCAGATTTGGCTTTCGCTGCTATGTCATTCTCGTACTGTATTTGGGACTCCCTTCTAATCTGTGCATATTCATTTCTGGCTCTACGACTGCTCTCCTTATTCTCTGGGTTTCTTTGCCTTCTGTACCTCTTCCATTCCCTTGTACACTTGGTTTTGGCTTCCCTGCAGCTTTGGGTGAACCATGGGCTCATCCTGTCTTTTTCGCTTCTCCTGTTACCCTTGGGTATAAACCTCTCCTCAGCTTCCTTGCAAATTGTTGTCACATATTCCATCATCACGTCTACTGACTTCCCTGCCATCTCTCTGTGCCACTGAACTCCATGCAGGAAATTTCTCATGCCCACATAGTCACCTTTCTTGTAGTTTGGCTTCATTCGTGCAGCCCTTCCTTCTTCCCCCTCCACTTGTAACTCTACTATGTATTCGAAACTTAGAACCATGTGATCGCTGGCCCCAAGGGGGCTTTCATGTGTGATGTCCTCAATATCTGCACTACTCAGGGTGAATACTAAGTCCAGTCTCGCTGGTTCGTCCTCTCCTCTCTCTCTGGTAGTGTCCCTTACGTGTTGGTACATGAGATTTTCTAGTACCACCTCCAGCATCTTAGCCCTCCACGTTTTTTGGCCCCCGTGTGGCTCTAAGTTCTCCCAATCAATTTCCCTATGGTTGAAGTCACCCATGATCAGTAGCTTCGCCCTGCTCGCACAAGCCCTTCTGGCCACTACTGCCAGTGTGTCAATCATCGCTCTGTTACTCTCATCATACTCTTGCCTTGGCCTCCTGCTGTTCTGTGGTGGGTTATACAACACTGCAATTACCACCTTGGGACCTCCAGACTGAAACATTCCTACTATGTAATCCCCAGCTTCTCCTCTGTCTCCTCTCTCCAGCTCGTCAAAGTCCCATCGGTTTTTGATCAGCAGTGCCACTCATCCACCCCCTCTGTTCCTTCTGTCTTTCCTCAGGATCTGGTACCCCATTGGAAAGATGGCATCTGTTATCATACCTGTGAGCTTGGTTTCTGTGAGAGCTATTATGTCCGGTGATGCCTCTTTGACTCTTTCGTGCCACTCCTCTCACTTATTTGTTATTCCATCAGCATTGGTGTACCATACCTTTAGTTTCCTCTCTAATACAGTGTTTTGGGGGGTCTGTGAGGGTGGGGGACCTGGCAGTGTACTGTGGGATTCAATAGTGGAGTGCTGGGTGGGGGCTGTGAGTGTGGGTTGTAGTTTGTGTTGGGAACGTGTGCTTGGTTGTTGGGTTGTGCTTGTTCCTGTTGCTCCATCCTGCTCTGGTTGTCCTCTACTGATTCTGTCCTTGTCTCTCCTCCTCGCTCCTTTCGCCTTTGTGCCCTCTCCCTCAGCTGCTGTCGTTCTGTTTTTGTTCTGTCCCGGTCTAGGAACACCCTCCTGTAATCTTCCGTTTCCTTCAATCGTGGTTTCTCTTGGAGGATTCTGTCCCTCTCTGTTTCTCTCCTGAGAATCAGCTTGAGCGGTCGTTTTCTCCCATTTGAGTACCCCCCTATTCTCTGAAAATTTACAATCTCGGACATGTCTTCTTCGCCTATTTCTTTGAGTATGCTCTCAATCTCCTTTCTTTCTGCCTGCCGTCTTTCGGTGTGTGTCCTTTCCTCTCTCTCCTTCAGCCCATGAATAAACACTGCCTTTGCCCTCTCCTCCTCCCATTGCCTTTCCCTCTGCAGCTCAGGTTCCTGTTTCTCCCTTTCTTTTCCTGTCGCTCTTGTTGGCATGATCGTTCCTCTGCATTTGCCCTATTCCCCTCTCCACCTGTTCTCTGCTGCTCACCCCCTTCACTCCTTGGCCCTGCTTGGAAGGCAGATGCGGCTGTAGCGTAAGTTATATCTCCTTCCTTCCCGATGGACACCCTTGATGCTGTGTCTTTACTGGTCAATACCCTTGTAACCTGCTTCAGCCTGTTTACCTCATCTTCTAGGCCTCTTATCCTGGCTACTGCATCTTCAGCTTGTGACTCCCAATTCTTCTTCTCCTCCTCCAACCTCTTTTCCAGTTTCACAGAAAGCTCTCTCTCCATTTTTACAGAAAGCTCTCCTACTCCTGTTCCATCCTTTTGCACTTCTCATCCATCCATTCTTCTTTACCAGAGCCATGCTCCTCTGATCCCTGGGTCCTGCAAGTCCCTACCACCATTTTGTTTTGTTGTGTTCAGGGAAGTGTAGGGTTTAAGGGGAAGAGGTTTAGGCGGGAGAGTGATGGAAGGGTGGATAAAAAAAGGGGGGAAGGGGCTATGTTAAAAGGGGTGGAAGGGAAGGAGGAAAAGAAGAGGGGGAAAGGAGGGGAGGGAGGGAGAAGGGGAGAGGAGAAGGAACAACAGAAAGAAGGGAGAGGGAGAGGGGAGAGATGGAAAGAGATGGAGAGAGATTATGGAAGTGTGTGAGAGTGTGAGAGTGTGTGAGTGTGTGTGAGTGTGTGAGAGTGTGTGAATGCGTGTGAGAGTGTGATAGTGTGTGAGAGTGTGAGCAAGTTGTCAAGACAATACTAAACTCATTAGATTTCCAACACTATAATTATTTGACAAATACACATGATTTCAACAAGCTACAACATGTTTGCAACAAGCTACAACATGTTTGCAAGAAGCTACAACATGTTTGCAAGAAGCTACAACATGTTTGCCACAACCTACAGCATGTTTTCAACAAGCTACAACATGTTTGCCACAAGCTACATGCTTGCAACGAGCTACAACATGCTTGCAACGAGGTATAACAGGTTTGCAACAAGCTGAAACATGATTGCAACAAGCTACATGTTTGCAACGAGCTACAACATGATTACAACAAGATACAACATGCTTGCAACAAGCTACGACATGCTTGCAACAAGCTACATATTTGTCACAAGCTACAACATGTTCACAACAAGCTACAACATGTTTGCCACAAGCTACAACAGTTTTGCAACAAACTACATGTTTGCAACAAACGGCAACATGTTTGCAACAAGCTACAACATGTTTGCAACAATCTGCAACATGTTTGCAACAAGAAACAACATATTTTCGAAAGATACAACATGTTTGCCACAAGCTACATGCTTGGAACAAGCTACAACATGTTTGCAACAAGATGCATGTTTGCCACAAGATACATGTTTGCAACAAGCTACATTTTTGCAACAAGCTACAACGTGTTTAAAACAAGCAACAACATGTTTGCAACAAAATACATGTTTGCAACACGCTACAATATGCTTGCAATACGTTACAGCGTGCTTGCAACAAACTACGTGTTTGTCACAAGCTACAACATGTTTGCAACAAGATACAACATGTTTGCCACAAGCTACAACATGTTTGCAACAACCTACAACATGTTTGCAACAACCTACATGTTTCCAACAAACTACATGTTTGCAACAACCTACACCATGTTTGCAACAACCTACAACATGCTTGCAATAACTTACAACATGTTTGCCACAAGTTACAACATGTATAAGAAAATGCTAAAAGGATTTTTATATTACTGGTTAGTGATGCCATAGATATTTCGTTTTATTATTTTTTTTAAAAATTGTAATAAGTGTTCACTTTTTTTGGGGCAAATTTTAATTGCTGCAATCATATTTTTTCATTACTGAGATTCATTATCATTCCCCTTCACTCTCTCTCCCAATATGTCATCCTCACTCATAACCATTTATCTTACCCCAGCATCCACTACATACATCATCTTCACTCACATCTCACTATCTCACCCCACCATCCACTACAACACATCATATACACTCATATCTCACTATCTCACCCTAGCATCCACTACAACACATCTACACTCATATCCCACTATCTCACCCCAGCATCCACTACAACACATCATCTACACTCACATCTCACTATCTCAACCCAGCATCCGCTACAACATATCATATACACTCACATCCAACTATCTCACCCCAGCATCCACTACAACACATCATCTACACTCACATTCCACTAACTCACCCCAGCATCCACTACAACAAATCTACACTCACATCTCACTACCTCACCCCAGCATCCACACCAACACATCATCTACACTCACATCCCACTATCTCACCCCAGCATCCATTACAACACATATACACTCACATCCCACTAACTCACCCCAGCATCTACTACAACACATCATCTACACTCACATCCCACTATCTCACACCAGCATCCACTACAAAACATCATATACACTCACATCCCACTAACTCACCCCAGCATCCACTACAACACATCATCTACACTCGAATCTCACTATCTCTCCCAAGCATCTACTACAACACATCATCTACACTCACATCCCACTATCTCACCCCAGCATCCACTACAACACATCATATACACTCGAATCTTACTATCTCACCCCAACATCCACTACAACACATCATTTACACTCGCACCTCACGATCTCACCCCAGCATCCACTACAACACATCATCTACACTCACATCTCAGTATCTCACCCCACCACCCACTACATCATATTTGCACTCCCATCTCACTATCTCACCCCAGCATCCACTACAACACATCAACTACACTCACATCTCAGTATCTCACCCCAGCATCCACTATAAATTTTTGCACTCGCATCTCACTATCTCACCCTAGCATCCACTACAACACATCATGTGCACTCACGTCTCACTATCCCACCCCATCATCCACTACAACACATAATCTACACTTACAACCCACTATCTCACCCCAGCATCCACTACACATCATATACACTCATATCTCACTATCTCACCCCAGCATCCACTACAACACATCATGTACACTCAAATCTCACTATCTCACCCAAGCATCCACTACACATCATCTACACTCACATCTCACTATCTCACCCCAGCATCCACTACAACAAATCATGTACACTCAAATCTCACCCCAGCATACACTACAACACATCATGTACACTCAAATCTCACTATCACACCCCAGCATCTACTACACATCATCTACACTCACGTCTCACTATCTTACTCTAGCATCTACTACAACACATCATCTACACTCACACCTCACTATTTCACCCCGACATCCGCTACAACGCGTCATCTACACTCACATCTCACTATCTCACCACAGCATCCACTACAACACATCTACACTCACGTCTCACTATCTCACCCCAGCATACACTACAACACATCATTTACACTCGCATCTCACTATCCCACCCTAGCATCAACTACAACACATCATCTACACTCATATCTCACTATCTCACCCCAGCATCAACTACAAGACATCATCTGCACTCACATCTCACTATCTCACCCCCGCATCCATTTCAACATATCATCTATACTCACATCCCACTATCTCACCCCCAGCATCGGCTACAACACATCTACACTCACATCTCACTATCCCCATCATCCACTACAACACATCATCTACACTCACATCCCACTATCTCACCCCAGCATCCACTACATATCATCTACACTCACGTCTCACTATCTCACCCCAGCGTCCACTACAACACATCTACATTCAAGTCTCACTATCTCACCCCAGCATCCACTACAACACATCTACACTTACACCTCACTATCTCACCCCATCATCCACTGCAACACATCATGTACACTCAAATCTCACTATATCACCCCAGCATCCACTACAACACATCATCTACATTTGCATCTCACTATCTCACCCCAGCATCCGCTACAACACATCATATACACTCACATCCCACTAACTCATCCTAGCATCCACTACAACACATCTACACTCACATCTCACTATCTGACCCCAGAATCCACTACAACACATCATCTACACTCAAATCTCACTATCTCACCCCAGCATCCAATACAAC
This sequence comes from Cherax destructor, assembly GCA_009830355.1. NCBI lineage: Eukaryota > Metazoa > Arthropoda > Malacostraca > Decapoda > Parastacidae > Cherax > Cherax destructor. Next base: position 156,778 of record WNWK01000346.1, read on the forward strand.
ACATCATGTACACTCAAATCTCACTATCTCACTCCAGCATCCACTACACATCATCTCCACTCACATCTCACTATCTCACCCCAGCATCCACTACAACACATCATGTACACTCAAATCTCGCTATCACACCCCAGCATCTCTACACGTCATCTACACTCACGTCTCACTATCTCACCCCAGCATCTACTACAACACATCTACACTCACGTCTCACTATCTCACTCTAGCATCTACTACAACACATCATCTACACTCACACCTCACTATTTCACCCCAGCATCCGCTACAACACATCTACACTCACATCTCACCCCAACATCCACTAAACATCATCTGCACTCACACCTCACTATTTCACTCCAGCATCCACTACAACGCAGCATCTACACTTACATCTCATCCCTGTATCCACTACAGCACATCTGCACTCACATCTCACTATCTCACACCAGCATCCGCTAGAACATATCTACACTCACATCTCAGTGTCTCACCCCAGCATCCACTACACATCATCTATACTCACATCTCACTATCTCACCCCAACATCCACTACAACACATCTACACTCACGTCTCACTCTCTCACCCCAACATCCACTACACATCATCTACAATCACATCTCACTATCTCACCCCAACATCCACTACGACACATCATCTACACTCGCATCTCACTCTCTCACCAAAACATCTACTACAACACATTATCTACACTCGCATCTTACTATCTCACCCAAGCATCCACTACAACACATAATTTACACTCGCATCTCACTATCTCCCCAGCATGTATTACAACACATCATCTACACTCACATCTCACTATCTCACCCCAGCATCTGCTACAACACATTTACACTCACATCTCACTATCTCTCCTCATCATCTACTACAAAACATCATCTACACTCACATCCCACCCCACCAACTGCTACAACACATAATTTACACTCACATCTCACTATCTCACCCCATCATCCGCTACAACACATCTACACTCACATCTCACTATCTCACCCCACCATCCACTACAACACATCATGTTCACTCAAATCTCACTATCTCACCCTAGCATCCACTACAACACATCTACACTCACGTCTCACTAACTCATCCCAGCATACACTACAACACATAATCTACACTCACATTCCACTATCTCACCCCAGCATCCACTACACATCATCTACACTCACGTCTCACTATCTCACCCCAGCATCAACTAGAACACATCATTTACACTCAAATCTCACTATATCACCACAGTATCCACTACAACACATCACGTACACTCAGATCTCACTATCTCACCCCAGCATCCACTACACATCATCTACACTCAATTCTAACTATCTCACCCCAATATCCACTAAAATACATCTACACTCACGTCTCACTATCTCACCCCAGCATTCACTACAACACATCATCTACACTCACACTTCACTATCTCACCCCAGCATCCGCTACAACACATCATTTACACTCACATCTCACTATCTCACACCAGCATCCGCTAGAACACATCTACACTCACATCTCAGTGTCTCACCCCAGCATCCACTACACATCATCTATACTCACACCTCACTATCTCACCCCAGCATCCGCTACAACACATAATGTACACTCAAATCTCACTATCTCACCCCAGCATCTACTACACATCATCTACAATCACATCTCACTATCTCACCCTAGCATCCACTACACATCATCTATATTCACACCTCACTATCTCACCCCAGCATCCACTACAACACATAATGTACACTCAAATCTCACTATCTCACCCCAGCATCTACTACACATCATCTACAATCACATCTCACTATCTCACCCCAGCATCCACTACACATCATCTACACTCACATCTCACTCAAGCATCCGCTACAAGACATCATCTACACTCACATTTCACTGTATCACCCCAGCATCCACTACACATCTCACTATCTCACCCCAGCATCCACTACACATCATCTACACTCACATCTCACTCAAGCAGGTACAACTGCAGCTCTTGAAAATGTACGGAGAACCTTGACTGCACGAATAAGTTCAGTCAGGCACCTTAACTCCTGGGAACGTTTGAAGTGTCTTGACTTGTACTCTCTGATACGCTGCTGAGAAAAAAACACCATAATCTATACCTGGAAAAATTATAGAGTGACTAGTCCCAAATCTGCACACAGAAACCACTCCCTACGAAAGCAGACTAGACTGGCGGTGCAATATACCACTAATGAAAGCAGGGGAGCCATGAGTACACTGAGAGAAAACATAGTAAGTGTCCGGGGCCCAAGACTGTTTAACCGCCTCCTGCCAGGCAAACGGGAATTACCAATGAATCCCTGGCTGCATTCGAGAGGACAATGGACAAAATACAAAGTCAATAGACCCCTGGTCGTCTTCAAGAGGGAGCTGGACTAATGCCTAAAGTCAGTACAGGATCAGCCGTGTTGTGGTTCGTATTTTGGAATACGTGCGGCCAGCAGTAACAGCCACGTTGATCAGGCCCTGCTCCACCGGGAGGCCTCGTCATGAACCGGACCGTGGGGGCGTTAATTCCCGGAATGCCCTCCAGGTAGGTTACATTCACTGTCAACAAATCGTCTACACTCACAAGCCACTATCTCCGCAGCATTCACTGTCAACACTTTGTTAGCTAGTTGTGCATCCTGAGTGGCTTTATTAATGAGTACCCCATGGTCATCCTGTGAGCGGTAGTGCAGAAAGCAGGGTTACCGAGGTCACAGTGGGTCTTTATCAGACCTCGCGGTAGTGCAGAAAGCAGGGTTACCGAGGTCACAGTGGGTCTTTATCAGACCCCGCGGTAGTGCAGAAAGCAGGGTTACCGAGGTCACAGTGGGTCTTTATCAGACCCCGCGGTAGTGCAGAAAGCAGGGTTACCGAGGTCACAGTGGGTCTTTATCAGACCCCGCTGGGCACTGTTACATCACTAGAAAGAAATATTAGTCATTTCAACTTTTACAATCACTTTATAGCATTATTGTACGCAACTTCATATCATTAATGTACGCAACTTTATATCATTAATGTACGCAACTTTATATCATCAATGTACGCAACTTTATAGCATTAATGTACGCAAAATGTGAATACACTAAGATATAATGTAATGTTTGGCACTGTCTACGTCCACACACTTTGCATTTTTTTGTCACTGGCATCACTAGAAAAACTGCACTGCCAGACACACTTATAGCCTAGCGAAAGTCTATCAGTAACATCTCGCAATCTACTGACCTTGTTATTTTCTTCATACATATATTCAACTCCACACACTTCATTATAATAGATAATAGATCTACTAGTTCCTGTCTGTATTGTTTTACTTTCTTCAAAGCCGCTTGCTAGTTCCTTTCTGACAAGGCTTTGTAAACTTCTGTTTGAAAAAAATACATTCATACTCAACATTCTCTTTAAATAATGCTTGAATAGCTCATTCATCAACTTTGTGAGGCTCTTGTAGGCTATGTGAGAGGAAATCCACAAAACCTCAACTGTAAACCCTTTCTTAATAATTTGTGTATTTTTGTCTAGCTTCCATCAAAAGCATAATGCATTCAGGTCACAGGCTAGAGCATGCGGAAAGAGAGTTGCAATTAAACTGTGTGTGGTCGAAGTTTCCACTAGTTTGAGATCAGCATTCAATGTCAATGCATCATTTGCTCCCACTAACCCTCCCTCTGCATCTACCACAAACATCGTCTACTCTCACATCCCACTACCCCAGCATCAACACCTAGCACATTGTCAACACTCACATCCCACTATATCACCCCTGCACCCACTGCCAACACGTCGTCAGCACTCACATCTCATTATTTCACCCCTACATTCACTGCCAGAACAGCACACCTTACCCCTGCACCCACAGCCAATATATTATCTACTCTAACATCCCACTGCACCCACTGACAACACATGGTCTGCCCTATCATCCCACCCTGGCATTATCTGCCAAAACATCATCCGCTCTAACTTCTCACCCCACCATCCATTCTCAACACATCATCCGCTGAAACATCTCGCCCCGGCATCCAGTGCCAACACATCATCCGCTGTAACATCTAGCTCAGGCATCCAGTGCCATCAACGAGTTGTGTCTTTTTATGGGTTATGACTGGTCGTTCATTTAAACAGCCACTTTGCAAACACAACTTTCACCAAATTGTTTTTACAAAAATACCTAACTAAAAGACCCCTGGCAGTCAGGAGCTAACAGTAGACATAAACTCTGACCATGGCTGCGTCTGCGTGTGTGTACTCTCTCTGATAGCTTTCCCCATTGTTGTGTCTATGTGTGTACTCAGTCTAATGACTTACCCTATGGGTTGTGTTTGTATGTGTGTGTGTGTGTGTGTTTGTACTACCTATTTATACTCACCTATTTGTAGTTGCAGGGGACGAGGCACAGCTCCTGGTCCCGCCCCTTCCCTGGTCACTACTAGGTCCACTGTCTCCCTGCTCCATGAACTTTATCGAACCTCTTCTTAAAGCTATGTGTGGATCCTGTCTCCACTACATCACTCTCAGATGGTTCCACTTTCTGACAACTCTATGACTGAAGAAATACTTCCTAACATCTCTGTGACTCTTCTGAGTTTTCAACTTCCAGTTGTGACCCCTTGTTTCTGTGTTCCATCTCTGAAACATTCTGTTACTATCCATCGCGTCAATATCTCTCAGTATTTTTTACGTCATTATCATGTCCTCCCTATCCCTCCTGTCTTCCAATGTCGTCAGGTTGATTTCCCTTAACCAATCCTAATAGGAAACACCCCTTAGATATGGGACTAGTCTTGTTGAAAACCTTTGCATTTTCTCTAATTTCTTAATGTGATTGACAAGGTGTGGGTTCTATACTGCTGCTGCTTACTCCAATATAGGCTATTCGTAAGTTTGCTAGGCACCCACATGCTGCAACAGTTATTTAGTTGATGTACACCTCATAAGATGTGCTCGGTATGATACTCACCTCTAAGATTCATTTTCTTGAGTGAGATTTGCAGTCTTTGGCCCCCTAGCCTGTATTCCGTCTGGGGTCTTCTTTGTTCTTCCCCAAAACTTCGTGACGTTGGACTTGGTGGGATTAAATTCCAGGAGCCATTTGCCGGACTAGGCTTGTAACCGGTCCAAGAACTCTTGTAGACTTAGTTGATCCTCGTTTTCTTGAATTTTTCTCATTAGTTTTATATCATCTGCGATCAAGGACACTTCTGATTCTATTCCTTCCGTCATGTCATTCACATATACAAGGAACAACACCGGCCCAAGGACTGACCCTTGTAGAAACCCACTCGACACATGCGCCCACTCTGACTCCACGTCACATAGAACACACGTTGTTTTGTTGTCAGTTATTCCCTGATCCATAGTAACAGTTTCCCTGCAATTCCTGCCTGCTCCTCTAGCTTTTGAACCAGTCTCTTGTGGTACTGTGTCGAAAGTCTTCTTACAGTTCAAGAAAATATAGTATACCCACCCCTTTCTCTCCTGTCCTACTTCGTTACCTTATCGTAGAACTCCAGTAGGTTTGTGACGCAGTATTTCCAATCCCTGAAGCTGTACAGGTGGTCATGTATAACCCCATTCCTTTCTAGGTGCTCCACCACTCTTCTCCTGACAATCTTATCCATGACTTCACATAATATACATGTCAGTGACACTGATCTGTAGTTTAATGCTGCGTGTTTGTCTTCTTTCTTAAAAGCTGGAACTACATTTGCTGTTTTCTACACCTTATGTAATTGCCCTGTTTCGATAGAATTACTGAAGATTGTTGTTAGCGGAGCACACAGTGTATCTGCTTCCTCTCTAAGGACACAGGGAGAGATGCTATCTGGGTCCACCGCCTTTGAAATATCTAGTTCATCTAGTAGTTTCTCCACCACCTTCTCGGTTGGATGCAGTGTGTCCAGCACTTGCCGATGTACCATACTGCCTCAGTTTGATGGTAGGCTTTCTGTCTCTACTGTGAATACCTCCCTAAATCTTGTTGTGATCTCTTCATATTCTTACTGGTTGCTTCCTGTGAGCTCTCCCTCCTCCTTTCTTATCCTGATTACTTGATCCTTGACTGTTGTTTTCCTCTAGATGTGGCTGTATAACAACTTTGGGCCAGATTTGGCTTTTGATGCTATGTCACATAGCACTTATTATTTACCTTAAAATATTATTTACCTTAAAATATGTGTAGTCTTAATGTAGGATGAGAGGTGAGTAGTATTTATTTGTATGAAGTCAGGTGTAGGTAGCCGATAGATGTAGGTACATATGTAGTCCGCCTAGGCTACATACCTACACCTACCTACATAGCTACACAATATTTAATGTGGCCCAGAACCATATTATTACCATCAACATACCATACTTTGTCTTCCATACTTCTATACTTTGCCTTCTATACTTTTCCATGCTCTAGAACATTTGGTTTTGGCCACTCCACACCTCTGGTTAAACATTGGAACGACCTTTTCCTCTGCCTCCTTGTACTTTGTGGTCATGTGTCCCATTATTTCATTTCCATCTACCTCTCTTTCCCATTGTACCTTGTGCAGGAATTGCCTCATACTTGTGTAGTCTCCTTTTCTGAAGTTAGGCTTCTCCTGTGTTCCTCGTGTTGATTCACTCTCCTATGTTACCTCTACTAAGTATTTGATATTCAGAACCGCGTGATTAATATCGCCGAGGGGTCTTTCATGTGTAATATCCCCTAGGTCTGAACTGTTCAAATTGAATATGAAGTTCAGCCATACTGGTTCATTCTCTCCTCTCTCTCTCTCTCTCTCTCTCTCTCTCTCTCTCTCTCTCTCTCTCTCTCTCTCTCTCTCTCTCTCTGTCTGTCTGTCTGTCTGTCTGTCTGTCTGTCTGCTGTCTGTCTCTGTCTCTCTCTCTCTCTCTCTCTCTCTCTCTCTCTCTCTCTCTCTCTCTCTCTCTCTCTCTCTTTGTTTTTTTAACATGTTGGTACACGAAGTTTTCCTGCACCACCTCCAGCCCCCATGTCTCAAGTCCCCTCCGTGTCAAGTCCCGTCTATGTCTCAAGTCCCCCATGTAGTTCCAGGCTTTCCCAATCAGTCTTTTTGTGGTTGAAATCCCCCTTGAGGAGTAACTTTGCTCCGGCCATGTGAGCCCTTCTGGCCACCACAGATAGTATGTCCATCATCGCTCTGTTGATCTCATCATACTCTTGTCTTGCTCTTCTACTGTTCGGTGGCGGGTTGTACACCACTGCTATCATCACTTTTGGGCTCCTGCACTGAAGCGTTCCTGATATGTAGTCATCTGCTTACCCTTTACCCAGTTCTCATATCTCCTCAAACCTCCATTGTTTTTTATGAGAAGTGTAACTCCTCTATTTCTTCTGTCCCCTTCCCCCAGTCTTCCCTCAGGATCCTATATCCAGTTGGGAAGAGCGTGAGCTTTATCTCCGTGAGTGCTATGATGCCCGGGGATGCCTCAGTTATTCGTTCTTGACACTCCTCACCCTTATTTGTTATTGAATCTGTGTTAGCGCACCTTCAGCTTCCTTTCCAGTACTGTATTCTTTTGGGTGGGATGGGTTGGTGCGGGATGAGGGTGTGGGAGGGAGGGATAGATATTATGCTAGGCTGCTGTTCTGTTGGTATTAGTGCTAGGAGGAGTAGGGACTGTTGCTGTGGAGTGTGGCTTCTTTCTGGTTATTTTGTTTGGTGGTGGGGGTTGAGCGGATTTTGTGGGTGCTTCTGTCGGTGGTTGAGTTTGTTGTTTTCCCATGAGGCTCTGCTCGCCTATCTGACAGTGAATATTCTGTCTCTAATTTCTGCCTCTCACATCTTCTTACTTTCTCAATTGTTCCCATTCTTTTTGTGTTCTGTTGCAATCGAGGTACACTCTCTTGTATTTATTGTGGCCTTTTAACAGGGCCACCAAAAATACAGAGAGTGCAGGATCTTGTTGAGTACCATTTCTCTCCTAAATGTCTATTTACTGGAAGTTGTGTGTGTGTGTACGTACTCACATAATTGTACTCACCTAATTGTGGTTGCAGGGGTCGAGACTCAGCTCCTGGCCCCGCCTCTTCGCTATCCGCTACTGTGTGTGTGTACTCACCTAGTTGTACTCACCTAGTTGTGGTTCCAGGGGTCGAGTCATAGCTCCTGGCCCCGCCTCTTCACTGGCCGCTACTGGGTCACTCTCCCTGCGTCATGAGCTTTATCATACCTCTGCTTAAAGCTATGTATTGAGCCTGCCTCGACTACATCGCTTCCTAAACTATTCCACTTCCCGACCACTCTGTGACTAAAGAAATACTTCCTAACATCTCTGTGATTCATCTGAGTCTTCAACTTCTAACTGTGTCCCCTTGTTGCTGTGTCCCATCTCTGGAACATTCTGTCTCTGTCCACTTTGTCAATTCCTCTCAGTATCTTATATGTTGTTATCATATCCCCCTATCTCTCCTGTCCTCCAGTGTCGTCAGGTCAATTTCCCTTAACCTCTCCTCGTAGGACATGCCCCTTAGCTCCGGGACTAGTCTTGTTGCAAACCTTTGCACCTTCTCGAGCTTCTTCACGTGCTTGGCTAGGTGTGGGTTCCAAACTGGTGCTGCATACTCCAGTATGGGCCTAACGTACACAGTATACAGGGTCCTGAACGATTCTTTATTAAGATGTCGGAATGCTGTTCTTAGGTTTGCTAGGCGCCCATATGCTGCAGCAATTATTTGGTTGATGTGCGCCTCAGGAGATGTTCCTGGTGTTATACTCACCCCAAGATCTTTTTCCTTGACTGAGGTTTGCAGTCTCTGACCCCCTAGACTGTACTCCGTCTGCGGTCTTCTTTGCCCTTCCTCAATCTTCATGACTTTGCACTTGGTGGGGTTGAACTCCAGGAGCCAGTTGCTGGACCAGGCTTGCAGCCTGTCCAGATCCCTTTGTAGTTCTGCCTGGTCCTCGTCCGACTGAATTCTTCTCATCAACTTCACATCATCTGCAAACAGGGACACTTCGGAGTCTATTCCTTCCGTCATGTCGTTCACAAATACCAGAAACAACACTAGTCCCAGGACTGACCCCTGTGGAACCCCGCTCGTCACCGGCGCCCACTCTGACACCTCACCACGTACCATGACTCGCTGCTGTCTTCCTGATAGGTATTCCCTGATCCTGGTCCTCCAGCTTCTGTACTAATCTCTTGTGTGGAACTGTGTCAAACGCCTTCTTACAGTCCAAGAATATGCAATCTACCCACCCCTCTCTCTCTTGTCTTATTGCTGTCACCCTGTCGTAGAACTCCAGTAGGTTTGTGACACAGGATTTCCCGTCCCTGAAACCGTGTTGGCCGTCGTTGATAAGCTCATTCCTTTCTAGGTGCTCAACCACTCTTCTCATGACTATCTTCTCCATGACCTTGCATACTATACATGTCAGTGACACTGGTCTGTAGTTTAGTGCTACGTTCCTGTCTCCTTTTTTAAAAATTGGAACTACATTTGCTGTCTTCCATACCTCAGGTAGTTGCCCTGTTTCGATAGATGTGTTGAAGATCGTTGTTAGGGGTACACATAACTCCTCTGCTCCCTCTCTCAGGACCCATGGAGAGATGTTATCCGGCCCCATCGCCTTTGAGGTATCTAGCTCGCTTAGTAGCCTCTTAACTTCCTCCTCAGTTGTGTGTATTGTGTCCAGCACTTGATGGTGTACCCTACCTCTCCTCCTTTCTGGAGGCCCTTCTATCTCCTCTGTGAACACTTCTTTGAATCTCATGTTGAGCTCCTCACACACTTCATGGTAATTTCTTGTGACCTCCCCTCCTACCTTCCTCAGCCTGATCACCTGATCCTTGACTGTTGTTCTCCTCCTGATGTGGCTGTACAGCAGCTTTGGGTCAGATTTGGCTTTCGCTGCTATGTCATTCTCGTACTGTCTTTGGGCCTCCCTTCTGATCTGTGCATATTCATTTCTGGTTCTACGACTGCTCTCCTTATTCTCCGGGGTTCTTTGCTTTCTGTACCTCTTCCATTCCCTTGCACACTTGGTTTTGGCTTCCCTGCACCTTTGGGTGAACCATGGGCTCATCCTGTCTTTTTAGCTTCTCCTGTTACCCTTGGGTATAAACGTCTCCTGTGTGTGTGTGTGTGTGTGTGTGTATGTGTGTGTGTGTGTGTGTGTGTGTGTGTGTGCGTGTGTGTGTGTGTGTGATCCTGTATTTCGATAGCTTTTCCAATGGCTGTGTATCACATGTTAACTATGGTGTATCTATAATGGTGAAATGAAAGAAAACTGAAAATTATAAAATAAATTTGTAATTATATCATATGAATAATTACCAATACTTTAATATAATAATAATTGCTTTTTGTTCCACTAATACTTATATCACTTAAAGTGTGGAATAGTTGCTCTACGTTGTGGACGAGGCAGGTGTCAGAGAGTGGTTGTGTCGTGTGGGTGGCTCCCTGCTGACACCACCCATCCCTCGGTGTGTCAGGTGGCTCCCTGCTGCACACTGCTGACACCACCCATCCTTCAGTGTGTCAGGTGGCTCCATGTTGCACACTGCTGACACCACCCATCCCTCAGTGTGTCAGGTGGCTCCCTGCTGCACACTGCTGACACCACCCATCACTCAGTATGTCAGGTGGCTCCCTGCTGCACACTGTTGACACCACTCATCCCTCAGTGTGTCAGGTGGCTCCCTGCTGCACACTGTTGACACCACCCAACCCTCAGTGTTTCAGGTGGCTCCCTGCTGCACACTGCTGAGACCACCCATCACTCAGTGTGTCAGGTGGCTCCCTGCTGCACACTGCTGACACCACCCATCACTCAGTGTGTCAGGTGACTCCCTGCAGCACACTGCTGACACCACCCATCACTCAGTGTGTCAGGTGGCTCCCTGCTGCACACTACTGACACCACCCATCCCTCAGTGTGTCAGGTGGCTCCCTGCTGCACACTGTTGACACCACCCATCCCTCAGTGTGGCAGGTGGCTCCCTGCTGCACACTGCCGACACCACCCATCCCACAGTGTGTCAGGTGGTTCCCTGCTGCACACTGCTGACACTACCCACCCCTTAGTGTGTCAGGTGGTTCTCTGCAGCACACTGCTGACACTACCCACCCTTTAGTGTGTCAGGTGGTTCCCTAACACCCACTGCTGACACTACCCACCCCTTAGTGTGTCAGGTGGTTCCCTGCAGCACACTGCTGATACTACCCGCCCCTTAGTGTGTCAGGTGCTTCCCTGCAGCGCACAATTGGCGCTATCCACCCCTTATTATGTCAAGTGGTTCCCTGCAGCACAATACTGGCACACACTTCCCATCCCATAGTGTGCCAGATGGCATCCGTTCAGCACACTTCAGACACTACCCATCCCTTAGTGTGTCAGGTGGCTGGCTGCAGCACACTGCTGACACTCCTACTCACCTCTCAGTGTGTCAGGTGGCTGGCTGCAGCACACTGCTGACACTCCTACCCACCCCTTAGTGTGTCAGGTGGCTGGCTGCAGCACACTGCTGACACTCCTACCCACCTCTCAGTGTGTCAGGTGGCTGGCTGCATCACACTGCTGACACTCCTACCCACCTCTCAGTGTGTCAGGTGGCTGGCTGAAGCACACTGCTGACACTCCTACCCACCCCTCAGTGTGTCAGGTGGCTGGCTGCATCACACTGCTGACACTCCTACCCACCCCTCAGTGTGCCAGGTGGTTGCATGTGCAGGAAGCATTGATGTTATTGCAATAACTGAAACGTGGTTTAATTTAATTTGGATTTAATTGCCAAGTACCACATTCAAGGGTTTAAGTTGTTCAATGCTGATAAAAATAACGAGGAGGGAGGTTGGGTAACGATGTTAGTCCGAGATAACGTGAACTATTGCATGTAAACAACATAAAAATCTACGAGATAACATGAACTATTGCATGAAAGCAACATAAAAATCTACGAGATAACGTGAACTATTGCATGTAAACAACATAAAAATCTACGAGATAACATGAACTATTGCATGTAAACAACATAAAAATCTACGAGATAATATGAACTATTGTATGTAAACAACATAAAAATCTGGATATAGAGCCTAATTGTGTAGAATGTCTTGAGCAAGAATTTTTTTAGTTTAATATATCGATCCCTAAACTTATGTAGCGACAGAGGGAGACTTATTTTGGGCTTCCAGAGGAAAAAGAAATGAAGTAATAGTATGAGATTTTATATTTTGTCAAATTAACTTGACTTCTTTGACCAGTAATTTGGAGTCTAATATATTTCTGCAAGTAGTTCAGGACTGTTTTTTGAAGAAGTTTGTAACAAAGCTTTCCAGAGGAAATTATCTGCTAGACCTGGGTTTGTCAAATAAGGAAACCCTCCTTAATAATCTGGAGATCGCTAAAGAGTTTGGATCATGTGTGACATTTTTCCCCATGATCCCAAGGTCTCTGATCCCACTGGGACAAATTGATACTGTTGGCTTATGTCCTTGTACTTAACGATCTTGTACTCCTCCCTGTGATCAGTAGCTCCTCCCTGTCGCCCGACACTGTGATGGATGTAGGTGTCAGCCAGTGTCGACACACAGGTATAGTCCCATGCTAAGAGCTTGCCATTCTTCCAAGGATAGATGGTGATCCCATCGGGGCGGTTTGCTGGGTTGTGGGTATTGTTGGCTGCAAGTGATCGGGGCTCTCTCTCGGCTGGGCATCCAGCTGTAGCAAGGGTTCTCATCATGATGTCATTGAACTCATTGTATCTTGCATGCCAGTCCTTGGTTTTGGAACATTTAAGACCATGTAGACCATATTGGTCGGCTTGCGCATCGCCTCAAATACACGTATATTCCATGACAATTGGGGAAGCAAGGCGAAGAGCCACTGCAATACGGAGACTCTTAGAGTCGAGGCATGTTCTTCTCATTGTCGAAATTGGAACTGTTTGGAGGAAGCCCCCATAGTGATGTGCACTCATAGCTTAGAGACGGGCAGTCTCCCTGACTGATGTTACAGCCCTAAGCATGTTGGCAAGCACCTTTTCGGCGATGGGGCCATCTCAGCGTGACTGTTTGTAGGCCAGGGCTGCACTAGGTTTTGGTGCTGAAGCAGCAAGAGTGTCCCATTCAATGATGGCACTGTCGTGCCGAATAGGTAAAACTGTTCAGTTAGCAAGAACTCATTTAAAATTAAGTCCTTTCTAAAAATTTCTCTTAAACGTTTAGAGATATATTTTTTTAATTTTTGTTAATGTAAAAATTATTAATTTTGTACCAAAAGAACCGTAGAGAACTTACCTAACCTTATTATAACAAGTGCAATTAAATTTAGCCTAATCCAGCTAAATATATTTTACATAAGTTTACAATAATTTAATTATAAACTAACACAATGAAATATATTTTCTTCATTAGGTTCAGAATGATTTTTGCGAAATTATTGCATACACAAATTTTCGCTTGCCTTATTTGGCAATACGAGCGTTACTATTTAACCCAAAATCGCAAGTTTTACCTATTCGGCACGACATATATTTTATTGTACCCACAAACGAGTAGTATTGATCAATAACAACACTGCGACTAACAAAGGATTCGAACCCATGTTGTTTTGGCCCTCCTCATGGTGAGTGAAACCTACATGACACTCTAACCCACAGTTAAACCAAATCCTACAAGAATCACGCACCCAGCAGAGCTAGGTGTTATACCGTGATCCGAGGACATACGGTGGTGTGGACGCCTCTGATCTAATTTCATTCTCCTCCCTGTTTGCTGTACTAGCCTCAACAAGCTCTATTTTATATTGTACCCACAAACGAGTGGAATTAATCAATAACAACACTGTGACTAGCCAATGATTCGAACCCATGTTGATTTGGTCGCAGTGTTGTTATTGATCAATACCACTCGTTCGTGGGTACAATAATATAAAATACTGCTTGTTGAGGCTAGTACAGCAAACAGAGAGGAGAATGAAATAGGTTCAGAGGCGTCCACACCACCGTATGTCCTTGGAACACGGTATAACACCTAGCTCTGCTGGGTGCTTGATTCTTGTAGGATTTGGTGGTCCTGTGGGTTAGAGGGTCATGTGGTTTTCGCTCACCATGAGGAAGGCAAAACAACATGGGTTCGAATCTAGGCTATGCAGTGTTGTTGTTTATATATATATATATATATATATATATATATATATATATATATATATATATATATATATATATATATATATATATATATATATATATGTATATATATATATATATATATATATATATATATATATATATATATATATATATATATATATATATATATATATATATATATGATTATGAGAACCGTAGCAACCAGACGTGAAAGTAAATCTGTCATGTATGATTCATGTATAACGATGGGGCCCCTGCTCGTCAAACCCTTAGCACATGGTTCGCTGGTCAGGAGGCATGCCTATATGTGTTTGTGACATTCGCCGAATATGTACCATACTCTTAGCCTGCCACAGAGTGTAGAGTTACTACTAGTATGAGCAGTGTAAGCTAGCCTCATTGCTGCTACACATCTCACACAACAGCTAAACTCGCCACTTCTGCTAAACGCCTAATGTTAGCGTTCAACTACCCACTACACAACTACAATTGGATCACTACAAATATTATGGAATTGTGTGGGCTCTGCACACAGCTCATGTTGAACATGGAATGTATGAGTATATCTATGTGGTACAGAGCACATAAGATTTTTATTACATTCGTTGGTGCGCTAAATCCGTAGAAGTCATATAGCTCCTGCGGGAATATGAGGCTGTGAGGTTCGTTCATTGGCGTCAATAATCTCGGAAGATCTTACAGGCTTACCTGGCACCAGGCGTTCCTGTTTCCCTTCTGGAATAAACGTTCCTTGATCGTGGATGAACGTGCTTCTGTTCCTGTTATCTCCATTCTATTTCATCACTTCTAGTTGTTGTTTTTTGTTTTGTTAAATATCTTTACACATCTAGTGATAAGTCAGACTATTTACTGGTGTTTATGTGGGTTTTCCCTCGCAAGTGTCATACGTAGTATTATCTATCTTATGGATTTATTGCAGGATGTTCCTGTTCACAGCTTGGATCTACATATTCTTCGTTGCAATTTTCTGTGCAATGTCTGAGCCTCAACACATGATAATTACACTGCCAAGAATTATAAAAGGGACTTTGCTATCTTACTGGGATCTTTAATATACACTTTAGGATGTTCGTCGCTATTACTGTTACATGTTTACACTCGTATGTCAAGGTGTTCGTTATAACCTGTTTCACAATAATGTACATATTTTGGATAGGTTATTTAAGGTATCGGGGATATTTGAATCATATATAATCTATATATGTATATGTATGTACGTATGACCCCCACACTGAACAAAGTTATCACAATCAAAAACTTGTAAATAAGTTTGTGATTAGGGATAACTGACCAATTACTACATTATTAAGTAGCGCTCTGTGTGTTGTATTTCCAAAGGCACTATTAATGTATTTAATGCACTTATGAACGTATGTCTTATACATATAAAATAATTTTAACTAGCTGGATAATTTTAAGAAAGTAAGAGGTGCATATGTTTCAGTGAAAAATAATAGTGAGAGTCACTAACGAGTATTGACAATGTTATTATGGCTTGAATACAGGTGTGTCATGGTGAATCAGAATGTGGTATTACTTGCACTGGCACAGGTATAAAACTTCATAATAATAGTGAGAGATATACAGCTGTAGGTGTGTGTATGCTGAGAAATGCGCTGTTGTAATTGTATATACCAGATGATGCACAGCTCTGTTGCTGTTGTATATACTGAGATACTATACACAGCTCTCGTGTATTTAATGAGAGATATACAGCTTTGTGCTTATACAGAGTGAGATACACAGCTCTAAGAATGTATGTCATGTGCATCTTTGCGTATATAAATCATTCCTCAGACAAAATCTCTGTATTTCTACTGGAATAATTGAACAACAACTCATTACCACCACCACTACGGACACCGTTGCCACCACTACTGCCCCCAACACCACCACTACTGCCCCCACATAACCACTGTCACCATTACTACTGGGGCATGGAGTACGTATGTTACATTTTATCGGCGTATATCACACACCTATATATAGCATGTCTCCCGACCAGCGAACCAGGTGCTAAGGGTTTAACGATCAAAGGGGCACCGTCGTTATACCAGTACCTCGGTTCAACCACCCAATAACAAGGAAGCCAACCAAAGCAGTGAAGCGATGTGGTACACTGGTGAAAACAACTTTGGCAGACTTGCCTTTCCTGCTGGTCGCTTACGGTTCACCGAGTCGTGTGCTTGCATTTGCTTCATTGATTACTGTCTTATGGCTGATTTTGCCTCATGGTACATAGTGTAAATACTGTACATAATATTCTGAAAATACTAACTTGTTTAGTGAAGGAAACGTAATTTCAGTTATTATCTGCAGTATTTTGCTTGTTGATTTTGTTCCCAAGTGGTAATTGCATTACGGCAAGGTGTGCAGGCTATACTACACCTGTGTGCCTAATAACAAAAACTGCCACCACCGCCTCCGCCACCACCGACCCGCCACCATCACCACTGCCTCCACAAACACTACCACTGCCGCCACCACCACTGCCTCCACAAACACCACCACCACTGCCTCCACTACCACCACCACTGCCTCCACTACCACCACCAAAGCCTCCGCCGCCACCACCCCCTCCGCTACCACCACCACCGCCTCCGCTACCACCCCCACCATCACTGGCTCCACCACCACCGCCTAAGCCAACACCACCACTTTTATCACTGCCACCACTACCTCCACCAAAACTGCCCGCACCACCATCACTGCCGCTACCCCACTATAATTACTAACACTGCCCCCGCCCTATCACCAACATGACTACCAACTTCACTGCCACCACCAACACCACTATCATCACCACCACTGCCACCACCACGACCACAATCACTCACCATCAACTCCACTACCTCCACCACCAGCACAACCGCCATAATCTCCACAACCACCATTACCGCCACCTTCGTTACCACTACCACTCCCACCACCACTATAACCACGACTATCACCTATCCATTATCACCATTACCACTTTCATCCTCCACCACCACTTCCATCACCACCATCATCATAAGCACCACCATCATCATAAGCAACACCATCACCACAACTCACCACCAACACCACCACCACTATTACCTTGTCACCACTACCTCCAGAGTACTGACACTACAAACGTCACATAAAGCGCTAATCAAAAACACTACCACCAACCTCACAAACACTACCACCATCCTCACAAACACTACCACCAACCTCACAAACACTACCACCAACCTCACAAACACTACCACCAACCTCACAAACACTACCACCAACCTCACAAACACTACCACCAACCTCACAAACACTACCACCCTTCTACAAACACTACCACCAACCTCACAAACACTACCACCATCTTCACAAACACTACCACCAACCTCACAAACACTACCACCATCTTCACAAACACTACCACCATCCTCACAAACACTACCACCATCTTCACAAACACTACCACCAACCTCACAAACACTACCACCATCTTCACAAACACTACCACCAACCTCACAAACACTACCACCAACCTCACAAACACTACCACTATCCTCCACACTCAACTCACTACCACACCTCAAACACTCCACAACCTCACAAACACCCACCTCCACACTCCACTCTCACAAACACTACCACCAACCTCACAAACACTACCACCATTCTCACAAACACTACCACCATCCTCACAAACACTACCACCATCCTCACAAACACTACCACCAACCTCACAAACACTACCACCAACCTCACAAACACTACCACCATCCTCACAAACACTACCACCATCCTCACAAACACTACCACCATCCTCACAAACACTACCACCAACCTCACAAACACTACCACCAACCTCACAAACACTACCACACCTCACAAACACTACCACCAACCTCACAAACACTACCACCACCTCACAAACACTACCACATCCTCACAAAACTCCACCAACCTCACAAACACTACCACATCCTCACAAACACTACCACCAACCTCACAAACACTACCACTCACCTCACAAACACTCCACTATCCTCACACACTCCAATCCTCACAAACGTACCACATCCTCACTAAACACTACCACCAACCTCACAAACACTCCCAACCTCACACACTCCACCATCCTCACAAACACTACCACCAACCTCACAAACACTACCACTATCCTCACAAACACTACCACTAACCTCACAAACACTACACCAACCTCACAAACACTACCACCATCCTCACAAACACTACCACCAACCTCACAAACACTACCACTATCCTCACAAACACTACCACTATCCTCACAAACACTACCACTATCCTCACAAACACTACCACCATCCAAACACTACCACCACATACACTCACAAAACACTACCACTCATCCTCCTCAAACACTCACACTCAACCTACCACTACAAACACTACCACCACCTCACAAACATCCACCATCCTCACAAACACTACCACCATCCTCACAAACACTACCACTATCCTCACAAACACTACCACTATCCTCACAAACACTACCACCATCCTCACAAACACTACCACCATCCTCACAAACACTACCACCATCCTCACAAACACTACCACTATCCTCACTAACACTAAAACAGTGACTGTTGCTCAGTGTTGTAACTAGTTGAGAACGCAGCAGCTACTAGTGTGACCAGAGGTGACCTATGCTACTAGTGTGACCAGAGGTGACCCATGCTACTAGTGTGACCAGAGGTGACCCATGCTACTAGTGTGACCAGAGGTGACCCATGCTACTAGTGTGACCAGAGGTGACCCATGCTACTAGTGTGACCAGAGGTGACCCATGCTACTAGTGTGACCAGAGGTGACCCCATGCCCACTTAGTGTGACCAGAGGTGACCCATGCTACTAGTGTGACCAGAGGTGACCCATGCTACTAGTGTGACCAGAGGTGACCCATGCTACTAGTGTGACCAGAGGTGACCCATGCTACTAGTGTGACCAGAGGTGACCCATGCTACTGAACAGTGTCAGCTTGAGGCTCTGAATTTAAAATAGGGATGAATAATAATGTTACTTATAACAATAACGTTAAGATAGTGATGTAAATTACTTAAAATGGGAAGTGCTGCAGCTGAAGTGTCCACTTTTAATGAAACTAACTTGGACTGATTTTTCATTATTTAAAAAAAAAAACAGGCGGCTGTTTGAAGATGGCTAAAGCTACAGTGGAAATAATTGTTATATTCCCAGCTGAGTGGTAAAGGTCTTAGAAGACAGCTACTACATCTTCACTGAAGTACAGGAAATGCGTTTTGGTCAAGGACGGTTTCTCTAAATATTGTGTTCCTGTACCAGGTAAGTACCATCAAAACTTTCGTAACCTCTGGCGGAGTTGTGGCGAAACCTGCCACGATTTTACATAAAAGTATGCAGAATGTTTTTCTGTGGTAAAGAGCAGCAGAGATAGGTGGGAATTTATCCAAGTTGTTACATAATACAATGTCAGAACTTTTTTTTTATCAACATGGCTAGTACTGTGCAGGTTTTTCTTCAGGAAAAACAGTGTTCATCATTGTAGAAAATAAGAAAGATGGTCGATAATTATGAAGTGCATCATACATACTGTTGGACGTCTGACAAGTGTTTAGCTTCAGCAACATTAAACATCACCTAAGTGTTGAAGCAAGAAAATTCAGAGGCTCTATGTTTCTGAGCTTGGACGAGATGCTTATTTACCTGCAGTCAGACCCCAGCTAGTAGAAGCAACAAATCCGGCGTCTAAATAGATCTCAAAATAAAGATCCAAAGAGAGGTAAATTCAATGGTGCAGTAGAATAGGTGTGGCGTGCGCAGAGCATGTTCCATTTCTTCATAAGAACATTGGAAAGAAGGAACACTGCAACAGGCCTTCTGGCCCATGCGAGGCACGGCCAAGCCTCCCACTGGCTTAAGCCGGTGGGAGGCTTCACTTAAGGAAGAAGCAAGGCATCAAATCTAGTAGCACAAGCTACTCAGGTCCGATTCCCACCCACCCAAACCCACCCATGTATTTATCTAACCTATTTTAAAAACTACACAACGTCTTAGCATCTATGACGGTACTCGGGAGTTTGTTCCACTCATCCACAACTCTATTACCAAACCAGTGCTTTCCTATATCCTTCCTGAATCTAAATTTTTCCAACTTAAAACAATTGCTGCGAGTCTTGTCTTGGCTAGATGTTTTTAGTACGCTATTTACATCCCCTTTATTAATTCCTGTTTTCCATTTATACACCTCAATCATATCCCCCCTAATTCTTCGTCTTTCTAGAGAGTGCAGATTCAAAGCCCTCAGTCTATCCTCATTGGGAAGATTTCTGATACATGGGACCAACTTTGTCATCCTCCTCTGTACGTTTTCCAGTGCATTTATATCCATTCTGTAATACATTTACCAAAATTGTGTTGCATAATCTAAATGAGGCCTAATCAAGGCTATATAGAGTTGAAGAACAACCTGAGGACTTCTATTATTTATGCTTCTTGATATGAAGCCAAGTATTCTGTTCGATTTATTGCTAACACTTATGCACTGTTGTCTTGGTTTCAGATTACTACTAACCAGAACTAACAAATCTTTCGCAATCAGTAATATTAAGATCTACATTATTTAGTTTATATGTGGCATGGGTATTTTCCTGTGCAATGTTTAGAACTTTGCATTTGTCTATATTAAACTGCAACTGCCACTTCTCCGACCACTGCATCAGTCTATTCAAATCTTCCTGGAGTGCTCTAATGTCCTCGTTAGAATGAATTCGTCGGCCTATTTTGGTGTCATCGGCAAACTTGCTTATGTCGCTATTTATTCCCTCATCCATGTCGTTTATGTAGATTGTGAACAACAAGCGTCCCATCACTGACCCCTGTGGAACACTGCTCGTGACGCTTCCTCACTCTGATTTCTCCTCATTTATGAAACTCTCAGCTGCCTATCAACCATGCCTCTATTCAGGGAAAACAATCTCCTATTCCGTGTGCTTTAATTTTCCTCAATAGTCTCTGATGTGGGACTCTATCAAAAGCCTTCCTGAAGTCCATTTACACAATATCATATTCAATACCATGATCTACCTCCTCAAATACCTTAGTCAAAAAAGTTAATAAATTTGTAAGGCAGGAACGCCCTTTTGTAAAACATGCTGAGATTCGTTGATCAATTTATGCTTTTCAAGATGACTACGAATTGCCTCGGCAATTATTGATTCCAATAAGGATTATTGGTCTACAGTTCGAAGCTAAGGACCTGTCATCTGCTTTGAAAATAGGTATCACATTTGCCATTTTCCACTTATCTGGCACTATGCCAGTTTACAGTGATATGTTGAAAAGATTAGCCAAAGGTTTGCTAAGCTCTTCTTTACATTCCTTTAGAATCCTTGCGTACAGCTCATCACGGGCCAGAGGATTTGCTAGGTTTTAATTTATCTATTTGTCTAAGGACCATGTCACTTGTGACCCCAATCGTGCATGGTTTATCATCCTGTTCTACATAATTTATTATTTCTGGAATATCGCTAGTATCTTCCTTTGTAAAAACTGAGAGGAAGTAAGTGTTAAGAATTCTACACATTTCCTTATCACTGTCGACTAGCTGACTGGCAATTCAGAATATAGCAGTTATGGGGCCCCACTGCTGTATTAAATGTCCAGATCAGCCAACCAATAGCGTGACAGCCGGCTCCACTGTCAAGGTGATGTCACACCTGCCTGGCTGTGAGGCAGACTCTCGCTTACACTGGTTCAGACCACTTCTCCTATGAGTGGATCCTTGCTCAGTCTTAATGTTATTTTGCTAATTTAACTTTGTAAATATTATGCATAGTGGTGAAGGACTCTATTGCTTAGTTGCACTTATATTGCCTACTTCGATTACGGGCAGGTGCAACAAGCTGTGAATTTTTACCTGTGTTCATAACGATAGTTCCTGCTCATCCTTACTGTTTATGGTAGCAGGATGAAATGACCTCACAATTTTGCTCTCCCCTGACCTATATCAATTCAGGCCACCTCGTAGAGAAAACCCGTGACCACTTTAGGCTGGAATTTATGGTCTGGCTATGTACAATCGTTTAAAGAGAAATTTCAGGCATTGATGCACTCTCTCTTCTGCACTGCTGGTGTTGCAGTGTCTCGAACTGAAGTTCTCATTTTAGGAACTCTGGGGTATAATGTTGTTAATACACTTCTCAGTGCCCATTGGATAGCCTATGTATTGAAATTATTTTTTTCGCAGATTATGTGTTATTTTATCATGTCACTAAGTTACTAGTTGCATTATTTTTTTTGAACAAGAGGTAAATGCTGTAAGGAACCTTAAATTCCAAGAGAAGATTCTGAATTTACAAATGGACTCGTTATGAGAATTATTTTTAAGGCAGGTGTCATGACACAATGTATCTCTGATTAGGATACCTTGCTCAAGGAGATAGTGGGCCGTGGACTTCCTTTTTTAAATGGACATTTTGGTTCCTCTGGCACCAAAATGGCGTGCGCCGGGAACATTGCTATTTATTCGACATTCAACACACACCCATTGGCATGCCGTCTCGACCAGCAAACTAGCAATTCAAAATATAGCAGTTCTTGGGTTCCACTGATCTATTAATTGTCTAGTGAGAGTGAGAGTGTAGAGTGAGAGTGTAGAGTGAGAGTGTAGAGTGAGAGTGTAGAGTGAGAGTGTAGAGTGAGAGTGTAGAGTGAGAGTGTAGAGTGAGAGTGTAGAGTGAGAGCTAGCCCGAAGTTATGTGCCTGACCACCCAGCTGTCGGTCAGACGCTCACTCAAGCTGGTCTTATATACTCACACTCTCTTGTATGTTCTTGTCTAATACGAGTGATGTATTGCTCTCTGGCTTATTATTATTTGCTGCTGGCTTAATCTTATAAATACTGTACAAATCTTCAAGAAAGAATACACAGGGAAAAAAACCCCTCTAGTGTGTCGTGCCTTTGATTGTGTGTATTTCCTTTGACTGGTGATTTTAGCTACGTCCAGGTACGGCAAGGCTTGAATTTGCTACGTGGGTTCGTAATATCCACATATTTGTGACGTAAGGAAAAAGTAAATATTCGAGAGAAAGTTAGGTTTGTTTATTTGTGACTATTATTTATTTCAAATTAAATAAAAAAGACATTTATTGATCTTACAAAAATTGACAGAGCTTACGAAAACGTCTTTGTTCAGACGTTATTGGTATAAAGTGCCTCTTTGCCTGACATCAGAGCCTCCTCCTGCCAAACAGGCCGACTTATTATAGTCACAGTCTGAGTGGAGTCAGTGAGATACGAGACTTGAAAGTGTCTGCATGGTCTTTATATTTGAGAGTTATTGAGCTCATTTTAAGAATATCTAAAATAAGAACATAAGGAGGAACACTGCAGTAGGCCTGTTGGCCCATACTAGGTAGGTCCTTCAAAAATCCAACCCACTAACAGAATAATTCTTGAGACACATGCAACATATGGGAATCTTTATTAAGGAAACGTTTCGCCACACAGTGGCTTCATCAGTCCAATACAAAGCAGAAAGGTGTAAGGAGAGGAGGAGTTTGAGGTAATCAGTCCCTCGGCCTGGAGTCGATGTGTTCAGTCCATCAATCTTGTAGAAAGTACAGCATAGAGCCATAGAAGTGGCTTATATACTGTAGTAAGAGGAGGCGAAGCAGGAGGAGGCGGGGTCATAGTGGTACCATCCACTAGTCGAAGTAGGTCTTCGTCCAAGGTTGGACAAGTATTGAAGAATTTCTTGTATCAAGATCCCATGATGCAACATCATGAAATTCTTCAATACTTGTCCAACCTTTGGACGAAGACCTACTTCGACTAGTGGATGGTACCACTATGACCCCGCCTCCTGCTGCTTCACCGCATCTGACTGCAGTATATAAGCCACTTCTATGGCTCTATGCTGTACTTTCTACAAGATTGATGGACTGAACACATCGACTCCAGGCCGAGGGACTGATTACCTCAAACTCCTCCTCTCCTTACACATTTCTGCTTTGTATTGGACTGATGAAGCCACTGTGTGGCGAAACGTTTCCTTAATAAAGATTCCCATATGTTGCATAAGTGTCTCAATCTTCAACTCGTCGGTTTTGAAAACCATTTATCACAGAATAATTATGTTTACTCATGTGCAAGTCCCCCCTCATAAGAAACATGAGAAAGAAGGAACACTGCAGCAGGCCTGTTGGCCCATACTAGGTAGGTCCTTCACAATCCATAATACTAACAGAATATTTATACAAAAATGGTATATAATACCGACAATATGAAATAAAGACACGTGTGCAACATCTGGATATCTTTATTGTAAACGTTTCGACATTCAGTGGCTTTATCAATACAAATTCTAGGACATTATATGAAGACAGTAGAACTATATACAAAAGATGAGGTAATCAGTCCCTCGGACGTTAGTATATAAGCGCCAGCCTCCTTGCCTCTGCTCCAGAAAGATACGATATACACGATACACGATACGATTGCTAGTTGACTCTGCCCAGTGCGGTCACAGCAGCTCTGACTTTCGGTTTTCAGTCTCCCTACGATCCCCGTTGGGGAGGGGAATTTATACATTCATCACGATGAGTTATGCAAATCGGGTCAAGATCAAACCCAACAGTGGCACTGTGAATGATTCATCAAAACTTGCTCTAGCAGTTGCTGTTAGAAGTATGCTACAGGTGAGGTTCAACACCATATTGACCCTGAAAGAAGCATTTATTGTCGTGTGCAACGATGATGAAGAAGCAGAAAAGCTACTCACTACTACAGCCAACACCACTCTCTCTGGTCGAGGATTTACTGTCATGTCATCTCCAGCTCTCAGGGCAAGGAGGACAGTCTTCCTTAAGAAACTTGATAAGCTTCTCACAGTTCAACCTATCGACGAACTCAAGACATCCATTGAAGATCAAAACTCATGGGCCACAGTCGAGAGCATCACAAAATTACCTACAGCTTCATCAATGCTCAAGGTCAAGGTGGATCTGACTTAACTCAGTGAAGACGTGTATTGTGTGCTCTCTGTGAATCTGAAGAAGATGTCCTCTCTTGAGCTACTCCACCAGCAGCTGAAGGAAGAACTGAGGGTAGCTAAGCTTGAGATACAGCGACTGACTGAGGAAAACAAGAGGATTCGTAGTAATCCTCCTTTTGTGAATCCTCAAGTCAAGAAAGGAACATGGACAGTCGCTGGAATGCATGGGACAATGTTAAGGATCAAGAGGACGGGTGGAGAGGTAGAAACAACGAAGACCCAGGAGAATGTTGTGGAAACATCGAACTCATTCTCCGTGCTACCCGATGAATGTGAGTCGACTTCTGGAAGCGTCACAACAAACGACACCAAGGAAGGTAAAAACATTGTTGTTGTTGGGGACAGCCAGGTTAGGTACATGGATAGGGCTTTCTGTTTGAATGATAGGAGTAGGAGATAGAGGGTTTGCTTTCCTGGGGCTGGGATGGAGGATATTGTTAGCCATCTGGACGACATCATGAGAGGTAATGGGAGCAATCCTATTATCTGTCTCAGTGCTGGATGCAACGATGTTGGCAGACGTAGGAGTGAGGACCTGACTAGCAGGTTTAGGTCAGCAATAGACATAATTAGGAAGAAGGGTGGGAACCCTGTCATATGTGGTATTTTGTCAAGAAGAGGAGTTGGAAATGAATGGCTGTCCAAGGCAATTGGTCTCAATTGCTGGCTGGACAAATACTATAAGTAAAATGCAGTAACATTCATTGACAACTGGGACCTCTTCTATGGCAGATATGCCATGTATGCCAGGGATGGGGTTCACTTATCCAGGTCTGGGGTGGGGGCACTGGCAACTGCAGTGGAGGGAGCTGTTAGGGCTTTAAACTAGAAAGAGTTAGTGGTATGGGTTTTGGGGGGAAAACAGTGATGTCCCAGTGCAGTAATAGTATAAGTTCTAGGATAACTAGTAATATCAGAATAAGGTGGATACTGGAAAGCCAGTGGCACTAGATGACAAGGACAGTAATAGGTATAGTGGAAAAACAGGAATGAGCAGGAAGGGTAAAGAGAAAGGAGGGTCTTTAAATGTATATTACACCAATTGTCGTAGTGCTAGGAATAAGATGGACGAGTTGAGATTACTTGCTAGTGCGGGTAATATTGATGTTTTTGCAATAACTGAGACGTGGTTTAATATGAAAAATCGGGACATGCCTGCTGAATGTCACGTTCAGGGTTTTAAATTGTTCCAAGTAGACAGAAGCATCGGGAAGGGGGGTGGGGTGACACTCTATGTTCGTGATCATTTAAATTGTTGCATAAAAAAGGGCATAAAGTCTGAAATAATACATACAGAGTCTGTCTGGATAGAATTTTCAGAGGGGAGTGAAAAATTGATTTTAGGCGTGATATATCGTCCTCCAAACTTTGATAGGGAACAAGGGAGACTACTCTGGGAGGAAACTGTTAAGGCCACAAGGCACGATAACGTAGTAATTCTAGTGGACTTTAACTTTAGTCAAATTGATTAAAATTTCTTGACAGGGAATTTAGAATCTAACGACTTTTTAGAAGTTGTTCAGGATTGTTTATTGAAGCAGTTTGTAACAGAACCTACAAGGGGAAATAATCTACTTGACTTGGTTCTGGCAAACAATGAATCCCTTGTTAATAATTTAGAAATTACAGAGGAACTCTGCACAAGCGACCACAAGTCGCATTGAATGGATGTATGATAGTAGGGATAATTCACTAACAGTCCCAGACTTTCGCTTAGCAGATTATAATGGGCTTAGAGAACACTTATCAAGTGTGGACTGGGGTAAGGAAGAGAGCTATCAATATGACAGCTTTCTTGACACTATACAGGCTGCCCAAAGAAAATTTATCCCGTATAAAGAAATTAGATAAAGTAGAAATGACCCAAAATGGATAAATAATAGGCTCAAATATCTTTTTGGGCAGAAGGAATTCATAGGCGCATAAATAGAGGTGAGGGTCATCTCATAAATCAGTATACTGGCATTAAGAAGGACATTAAAAAGGGTATAAGAAAAGCTAAACAGGACTACAAAATAAAAGTTGCTAGGGATTCAAAAACTAACCCAAAAAACTTTTTCCAGGTTTATAGAACAAAAGTTAGGGATAAGATAGGTCCCCTTAAAAATAACTCTGGGCATCTTACTGACAAGGAGAATGATATGTGCTCTATTTTTATTTATTATTTTCTCTCGGTTTTCACACAGGAAGACACTAATAATATCCCAGTAATTAATTTTTATAGTGTCCCTGAAGAAGATAAATTATGTAATATCACAGTCACTAGCAAAATGGTTATGAAACAAGTAGACCGTCTGAAACAAAATCAATCGCCAGGTTGCTAATGAATCAAAGACTAATCCAAAAGGGTTCTTTCAAGTGTACAGGACGAAGGTGAGGGAAAAGGTAGGACCTCTGAAAATTGGGAATGGACAGCTGACGGATAACGAACTGGAAATGTGTTCTCTATTTAATGACTATTTTTTGTCAGTCTTTACACAAGAAGACGTAAATGAGATTCCAGAAATTAACAATTATTCAGTTCCTGAAGAATTCAAATTAACCTAATATTACTGTCACGAGGGATATGGTTATCAAACAGATAGATAAACTGAAGCAAAATAAGTCCCCGGGACCCGACGAGTTGTTTTCCAGGGTACTTAAAGAATGCAAAATGGAACTTAGTCAGCCATTAACGAATGTGTTTAATACGTCCATCCTAACTGGTGTTGTGCCAGAGATGTGGAAGATAGCTAATGTAGTTCCTATATTCAAATCAGGGGATAAGTCCATTCCATCAAATTACCGTCCAATAAGCCTCACGTCTATAGTAGGCAAATTATTAGAATCAATTATAGCTGATATTATCAGAAGTCACCTTGAAGAACATAATTTGATTAATGAATCTCAGCATGGGTTTACGAGAGGTCGTTCCTGCCTGACAAATTTACTGACGTTTTTCAATAAAACATTTGAGGCAGTAGACAGTGATAAAGAATATGATATAGTTTACTTGGATTTCAGTAAGGCCTTCGATAGAGTACCTCACAAGAGACTCTTAAGAAAGGTGGCAGCTCATGGTATAGGAGGTAAAGTTCTAGCATGGATAGAGGCATGGCTTACCAATAGAAAGCAGAGAGTTTCCATTAATGGGGTCAAATCTGAATGGGGATTTGTCAATAGTGGCGTTCCACAAGGATCAGTTTTGGGCCCATTGTTGTTCATAATTTACATTAATGACCTTGATGAAGGAATTGCAAGTGACATGAGTAAATTTGCTGATGATACAAAAATAGGCCGTATAATTCATTCTGAGGAGGATAACAGTGAACTCCAGGAGGATTTGGATAAATTAATGTCTTGGTCTGAAAAGTGGCAGATGAAGTTCAATGTGGACAAGTGTAAGGTGCTTGTCGTTGGTAATGAAAATATCCCTCGAATTTATAAACTAGGTGAAGTTGAGCTTGATCATACAGAATGTGAAAAAGACTTGGGAGTCATGGTAAGCAGAAATCTAAAGCCAAGACAACAGTGCCTAAGTGTGCGCAATAAGGCTAACAGATTACTAGGATTTATTTCAAGAAGTATAAGCAACAGAAGTCCAAAAGTTATTTTACAGCTCTATACATCACTAGTGAGACCTCATTTGGATTATGCAGCTCAGTTTTGGTCTCCTTACTACAGGATGGATATAGATTCATTGGAGAACATACAAAGAAGAATGACTAAAATGATTTACAGTATAAGAAATCTCCCGTATGAAGATAGACTTAGAGCGTTGAATCTCCACTCTCTGGAGAGACGTAGAATGAGGGGAGATATCATCGAGGTGTACAAGTGGATGATGGGCATAAACAAAGGAGATATTAATAAAATACTGAGGATATCGAACCAAGTAAGAACCAGAAATAACGGATTTAAATTGGATAAATTTAGATTTAGAAAGGACATAGGCAAGTACTGGTTTTCGAACAGAGTTGTAGATGCGTGGAACAATCTTCCGAGTACTGTGATAGAGGCTAGGACCTTGGGTGGCTTTAAAAGAGATTGGACAAATATATGAGTGGGAGGGGCTGGGTTTGATTTGTGTCGTGAGTACGGGAATAAATTCTTAGGTAGTGGTGGTTTTGATAAGGATCTGCCTTGTATGGGCCAGTAGGCCTTCTGCAGTGTTCCTCCATTCTTATGTTCTTATGTCCTGATGAGCTTTTTGCAAGGGTTCTTAAGGAATGCAAATGGAACTCTGTGAACCAATATCTAACATTTTTAATTTATCTCTTCAAACAGGTGTAGTGTCTGATATGTGGAAGATGGCTAATGTAATTCCTATTGTTAAAGCAAGGGGACAAGTCACTACCGTCAAATTACCGTCCAATAAGCCTGACCTCAATTGTAGGCAAATTACTACAGTCAATTATAGCTGATATTATTAGAAGCCATTAAGATAACCATATTTTGGTTAATAATACTCAGCATGGATTCACGAGGGGCCGTTCCTGCCTACCTAATTAATTAACCATCTTTAGTAAAGCTTTTGAGGCTGTTGAACACGATAAAGAATTCGATATCGTTTATTTAGATTTTAGTAAGGCTTTTGATAGAGTACAGCACCAGAGACTGTTAATTAAAGTGGCAGCTCATGGCATTGGGGGAAAAGTGCTGTCATGGATCGAGTCATGGCTCACCAATAGGAAGCAGAGAGGTGCATAAATGGGGTTAAATCCGAGTGGGGATCTGTAACAAGTGGTGTTCCACAGGGATTAGTCTTAGGCCCGTTGTTGTTTATAATATATATCAATGTCCTTGATGAGGGAATTACTAGCGATATGAGCAAATTCGCCGATGACACGAAGATAGGTAGGATAATTGATTATAACGTGGATGTCAGGGAACTTCAGGAGGATTTAGACAGACTCAATTCCTGGTCAGAAAAGTGGCAGATGCAGTTCAATGTAGATAAATGCAAGGGTCTGACGCTCGGGAGTGTCCATAACCCAAGCACTTATAAGTTAAATAACGTAGAACTTAGCCATACAGATTGTGAAAAGGACTTGGGGGTTATGGTAAGCAGCAACCTTAAACCAAGACAGCAATGCCTAAGCGTACGTAATAAGGCAAATAGATTACTGGGATTTATATCAAGAAGTGTTAGCAACAGAAGTCCAGAGGTTATATTACAGCTTTATACATCATTAGTAAGGCCTCACCTAGATTACGCAGCTCAGTTTTGGTCTCCATATTACAGAATGGACATAAATTCGTTAGAAAACATTCAGCGTAGAATGACTAAATTCATACATAGCATTAGAAATCTTCCTTACGAAGAAAGATTGAAGACCCTTAAATTACATTCACTTGTAAGACGTAGAATGAGGGAGACATGACCGAGGTATACAAGTGGAAAATGGGTATTAACAAAGGGGATATAAATAAGGTCTTGAGGATATCTCTCCAAGAGAGAACCGCAATAATGGATTCAAGTTAGATAAGTTTAGATTTAGAAAGGATATAGGAAAGTATTGGTTTGGAAATAGGGTAGTTGATGAGTGGAACAGTCTGCCTAGTAGGGTTATTGAAGCTAGGACCTTGGGTAGTTTCAAATTTAGGTTGGATAAATTCATGAGTGAGAGGGGTTGGATTTGAGTGGGACTCGCACATGAGTGGGTAGAATTGTCAAAGCTTATTTATTGGGTAGCATTGAAAATTGGGTTGAGCAAATATTCTGTTGGTGGGACTGATTGTGAAGGCCCTGCCTAGTATGGGCCAACAGGCCTGCTGCAGTGTTCCTCCTTTCTACATATCCAACAACTTCAACCAGAACAACGGCTTCTACAACATACTTGGAGTATACCTGTAGAGAGTTCCAGGGGTCAACGCCCCTGCGGCCCGGTCTGTGACCAGGCCTCATGTTGTATCAGAGCCTGATCAACCAGGCTGTTACTGCTGGCCGCACACAGTCCAACGTACGAACCACAGCCTGGCTGGCCAGGTACCGACTTTAGGTGTCTGTCCAGTGCCTCCTTGAAGACAGCCAGGGGTTTTGGTAATCCCCTGTTGTATTCTGGGAGGCAGTTGAACAGTCTTGGGCCCCTGACATGTATTGTGTTGTCTCTCAATGTGCTAGTGGCACCCCTGCTATTCATTGGGGGGTTTACATCGCCTGCCGAATCTTTTGCTTTCGTAGGGAGTGACTCTCGTGTGCAAGTTTGGTACTAATCCTCGGGAATTTTCCACGTGTATATAATAATGTATCTCTCCGCCTGCGTTCTAGGGAGTAAAGGTTTAGGAACTTAGAGCGTTCCCAGTAATTGAGGTGGGTTATCGCAGTTATGCGTGCCGTGAAGGTTCTCTGCACATTTTCTAGGTCAGCAATTTCACCAGCCTAGATAGAACAAGCGACCTGAAAAGTGTCAACATTGGCTTCTTATCCCTGGTTTTGAAGGTTCTCATTATCCATCCTGTCATTTTTCCAGCAGATGCGATTGCTACAGTGTTATTGTCCTTGAATGTGAGATCCTCTGACATGATCACTCCCAGGTCTTTGACATTAGTTTTTCGCTCTATTGTGTGGTTGGAATTTGTTTTGTACTTCGATGAGATTTTAATTTCTTCAAGTTTTCCATATCTGAGTAATTGAAATTTCTCATCATTGAACTTCATATTGTTTTCTGCAGCCCATTTAAAGATATGGTTTATGTCTGCTTGGAGTCTTGCAGTGTCTTCAACGGTGGACACTGTCATACAGATTCGGGTGTCATCTGCAAAGGAAGACACGGCACTGTGGCTTATATCCCTGTCTATGTCCGATATGAGGATGAGGAACAGGATGGGAGCGAGTACTGTGCCTTGTGGAACAGAGCTTTTCATTGTAGCCGCCTCAGACTTTACTCTGTTGACTACTACTCTTTGTGTTCTACTTGTTAGGAAATTATAGATCCATCTACCAACTTTTCCTGTTATTCCTTTATCACGCATTTTGTGTGCTATTACACCATGGTCACACTTGTCAAAGGCATTTGCAAACTCTGTGTATATAACATCTGCATTCTGTTTGTCTTCTAGAGCATTCAGGACCTTGTCGTAGTGGTCCAGTAGTTGGGACAGACAGGAGCGACCTGCTCTAAAACCATGCTGCCCTGGGTTGTGTAATTGATGGGTATCTAGATGAGTGGCGATCTTGCTTCTTAGAACCCTTTCAAAGATTTTTATGATATGGGACGTTAGCGCTATTAGTCTGTAGTTCTTTTTTATTGCTTTACTGCCCCCTTTGTGGAGTGGGGCTATGTCTGTTGTTTTTAGTAACTGCGGGACGACCCCAGTGTCCATGCTCCCTCTCCATAGGATGTTAAAGCACGTGATAGGGGCTTCTTGCAGTTCTTGATGAACACGGAGTTCCATGAGTCTGGGCCTGGAGCAGAGTGCATGGGCATGTCATTTATTGCCTTTTCGAAGTTGTTTGGCGTCGTGGTGATGTCAGATGGGCATGCATCTGGGACGTTCTGTGGCACACTCATAAAAAAATCATTTAGGTCTTCGACTTTCAGTCTGGTTCAGTCTAGTAACTCGCTCATTTCCTTGCTGTCATCTGTGTAGGACCTATCCCGTTTAAGTAGAGGCCCAATACTGGATGTTGTTCTCGACTTTGATTTGGCATAAGAAAAGAACTACTTTGGGTTTCTTTCAATTTCATTTATGGCTTTTAGTTCTTCCCGCGTTTCTTGATTCCTGTAAAATTCCTTTAGTTTTAATTCGATGTTTGCTATTTCTCTGACCAGTGTCTCCCTATTATTTCAGATATATTAGCCTCTTGAAGTCGCTCCGTTATTCTCTGCATTCGCCTGTACAGGGAGCGCCTCTCTCTTTCTAGTTTACATCTTCTTTTCCTTAAAGGAATTTGCCTTGAGCAAACCTCAAGGGCCACAGAGTTAATTTGTTCTAGACATAGGTTAGGATCCGTGATGCTTAGGCTATCTTCCCAGTTTATATCATTTAGGATTTGGTTTACTTGGTCCCACCTTATGTTTTTGTTATTGAAGTTGAAATTGGAGAAAGCTCCCTCGCGACTGATCATATTTTGTCGATTTGGGGCCCCCCTTATACATGTATGGACCTCTATTATGTTGTGATCTGAGTATTTCGTTTTTGACATGATGACATTTCGTATCAGATCATCATTGTTAGTGAAGATGAGGTCCAGCATATTCGCCAATCTTGTAGGCTCTATTATTTGATGGTTTAAGGTGAATTTGGTGCAGAGATTTAAAAGTTCATATGTGTGCGAGTTTTCATCTGAGCTGCCTCCTGGTGTTATCTCTGCTACCACATTGTTTGCAATATTCCTCCATTTTAAGTGTCCTAGGTTGAAATCCCCCAGGAGCAAGATGTTGGGGGCAGGAGCTGGAAGATTTTCCAGACAGTGGTCAATTTTCGGAAGCTGTTCCTGGAATTGTTGGGATGTTGCATCCGGAGGCTTGTATACAAACACGATGACCAGGTTTTTATTCTCGATCTTTATTGCTAATACTTCAACTACATCATTTGAGGCATTTAGTAGTTCTGAACATATAAGTGACTCTGTGATATACAGACCAACCCCCCCTTTTTACCTGTTCACTCTGTCACATGTGTATAGGTTGTAGCCCGGGATCCACATTTCATTGTCCAAGTGATCTCTTATGTGGGTCTCTGTGAAAGCCGCAAAAATGGCATTTGACTCTGTAAGCAGTCCACGGATGTAAGGTATCTTGTTGTTTGTTGCTGGCTTTAGACCCTGTATATTTCCAAAGATGAATATCGTTGGATTGGTGGTATTGGTGGTATGGGGGGATGTCTTTTTTTCCTGGCACTATTATCTGGTGTGTTGGAGTGGAGGCCATTGACTGTGATTCCACTCCAGAAATGATTACAGTTGGTGTACGATTTCTGTCATTTCCTGCCAGCTTTTTTTCCTTCCTGGCACTAAAAAAACTCTCTCTCCGGAGTGGCTGTGGCTACCCAGGTTTTGCCATGGTCTGGATGTTCTGTGTCGGCTTGTACCCTTTAGGTGGTATGCCTGGCAATATAAGTCATAGCACTGTCTTTCCTGAACTGATGAGTGGCACATTTCAGGGTGGAAAAGCTTACAGGACGGGAGGTTGCATTTTCCTGTTTTCATATGGACACGGCATTTTCTGGGGGTGATCATAATTGCATGTCCCATCTGATTTCCCAGATATTCCATGACTGCAGATACCAAGTGCATAATATTCACAAAGGCCTGGTTTCCGTTTGCCCTGTTTTTTTGTGACTGTGTTTCCCATTGTATTCCCTATTGGTGCGTGTGTTCCTGTCTCGTTTCTATCTTCAGCACTAGTGCTAACACTGGAGCCTTCATCCATTTCTGGTAATTTAACTTCAGTATTTCCCGGGGCAATCCCCTGTTTACTATCTACCGTGGTATTGCTAGTTTGTAACATTGGTTTTTGTGTGTCCTTGTCTACACCTGTTTCCCAACTGGAGCTCCTGTCCCCCTTCAGGTCACCATCATTTATTTCTCCATTCTTACAGTTACTGTCTACTAGGGCAACATCTGTACCAGGGGCGATAGCACCATCTGGCCCAGATTTTTTACTTTCCCAACTGTTTTAGACTGCTGTCATGTTTTTTGTGAAGGCCGATTTGATGTTGTCATCTTTTAACATCAATGTGATTTTATTCCACAGTTCGGTCTCATTTGGGCATACCCAAAAACACTTTCCTGGTTTAATATCTCGTGTAGTTGATTCCTGAATGCCTGCACAAGGGGCGTGGGTCCCTTTACCACAGAAGGTGCATGTAATCCATCCAGTAGAACGTTTGTTTGTTTGGTTGCATAATACACAGGTTTTCATGATTGATTTTGTTGGTTGTTTTACTGTATATTCTACTAATAGCTTCCCTAAAGTGGTGATCCGTATATTTGGATCGTTTCTATTCTATTTGCATGTGTAAGTGTTTGGGACAATCTTACCGCTTTAAGTTATTGTTATTGTTTGGGTGTTTGATAAGGCAACCTAAAACTCCTTCCACTTATTGAATCCGGACAAGGATACCAGTTTTGAATCCGGTCACTGGTTCCTTTATTTCTTGGATCTCACGAAATTCAGTATCACTTATTTAATGGATCCTGTAGGGATTATTTGGGTTATGCGAGACAGACCACTGGGAGATGATTAAACAGAGTAATAATGATCAGTTTGATACAAAAGTATAACTTGCGTGTTGGAGAAAAAATCCGGTGCTTCTGGCAGCTCCTACTATGTCGGACAGCTGTACCTCTGGCACCTTGGTTTACCTCTGGCACCCTGGTTAACCTCACCCTGGTTTACCACCTGGGGTTTTAGGCATTTATGGATCACTGTACTGGGTTTAGTTTTTCTATTTTTTTTCTACTTCCAGACCACAAACTGCTGTTTTTCACTATGGTTGACTGGATGATATACGGACTTATGTTGTTGAAATCGTTCACTGACAACTCACAACTCAACACTGTTTATCGTATTTTTTCGTGCTGGACAATTTACGTATTTTCTCAAGATTGTGCACCTATTCGTATTTCGATAGAAATTTTTTATATCAATGTAATCACTAGATTTTGGCCAGGTACACTAGCAGTTTAAAATTATCGACACAGCTGACCTGCGTGGTAAGGACCCGACGACCGCTGGCAACGGATTTCATACACGAAACTCGTTAGGCCTAACACTTCACTTTAACATTTATTAACTTATCTGTATACTACGGCACCACTGTGATATTCACTATACCAGTTATATCTACACCCTATTTTCAGGGAGACTTTCCTTCCTCTGACAAATATTTGCTCTTTTGATATTTCACACGGCACTTAAGCCTAAGTTCCCCTCTGGGAGTATGGCTCGGCTATGTTCTAGCACACTAATTCCTATTGCCAAGAAACGTCTTCATCGCTATCCCACATAAGAACTTAAGATTGGAACACTGCAGAATGTCTACCCATATACTTGTCCAATCTCTTTTTAAGCTACCCAAGGTTTAAGACTCCATCACCCTACTCTGAAGATTGTCATATGTTGATCTTTATCGTGATCAACAGCCTCAAAAGCTTTACTGAACAAGGTTAATAAATTGGATAGGCAGGAACGGCCCCTCGTGAATCCATGCTGAGTATCATTAATCAAATTATGGTTATCTAGATAGCTTCTTATAATTGACTCTAGTAATTTTCCTACAATTGAGGTCAGGCTTATTGAGCGGTAATTTGACAGTAGTGAGATATAAGCAACTATTGGCATAAAGGTGGGCTAGTGCAAGTATGAGTAGTGGGGGGGTTGAAGAGAGTTGGGATAGTTTTAAAAATGCATTATTAGAATGTGGGGCAGAAGTTTGTGGCTATAGGAGGGTGGGTGCAGGAGGAAAGAGGAGTGAGTGGTGGAATGAAGAAGTAAAGGGTGTGATAAAAGAGAAAAAGGTAGCTTATGAGAGGTTTTTACAAAACACAAGTGTTAATAGAAGAGCAGAGTATATGGAGAGTAAAAGAAAGGTGAAGAGAGTGGTGAGAGAGTGCAAAAGAAGAGCGGATGAAAGAATGGGAGAGGCTCTGTCAATAAATTTTGCTGAAAACAAGAAAAAAATTTGGAGTGAGATAAATAAGGTAAGAAAGCCTAGGGAACGAATGGATTTGTCAGTTAAAAACACAGTATCTAGAGAGGATAGGGCAAAAATAGGAAGAGTAGGATGTAAAAATTTGCGGTGGAGAGAAGGTGGTGTGCGCGTTGTCCCCAGATGTCTTGGAGGAAGTGAAAGAGGTCTTGAGTGTTACACCATCGACATTCAACAGAGATGAGGATGTTGTAGTACGGAAAGTCATCTGATCTGTAATGTCAGCAGACTTCTTGCAGGATAGTGCATGTGTTTCATTTTTTGTTGTTTTGGCTTGGTAGGTGACGGCCGAAGTGGTGAAGCAATGTAAAAAAGAGCAAATGAGAGAGTGGTTGAGATGTTACCAACAAATTTTGTTGAAAATAAGAAAACGTTTTGGAGTGAGATTAATAAGTTAAGGAAGCCTAGGGAACAAATTGATTTGTTAGTTAAAAATAGGAGATGAGAGCAATTAAACGGAGAATTAGAGGTATCGGGAAGATGTTTTTTTGAGAAACAATGAATGTTTTTTTAAAAACATTGAAGATAATTTTGAAGAACAGTTACTTGCATCAATGGTATAGGTAACTCCAAATAAATTCAGTCATTAAATAAATGGTTAGATACGAAAAATAAATATTTTTAGCACTGTGACTGTAGCAGTCTGGACAGTCATATCACCGGATGCTCTGGAACACAGCAAAGTGTCATTGTATAAATGACCGGCAGTTTTGTGTCTGAGAGTAGAGTAGAATGAGTTAATGCTGTTAAAGTAATATTATTGCCGGAGAGGTAGTTGTAACCTGTGCCAATTTCAATTTTAATATAAAATGTCCATGACTATTACCCCATTATGGCATTATATATTTTCCCCAATGTTTCACGCAGGCCGTTACTGGAGGAATTGGAGGGTAGGGAGAGACCCTTCAGCTCTTCTAATGTTGGCTTAACGATTTAGTTAACTACCTAATTTAGATAGTGGATTGCCAGGCTGTACACTGTAAAGTCTTATATTATCCGCCTTTCCGTTATACTCAGATGTAATCTCTCTCTCTTTCTCTCTCTTTCACATCCTCGCTCTCTCCCTGGTAACCACACTGACCATACTAACTACATATGGTAACAAAGAGAGAGCAGATAATTAATGGAAACGCTAAACAAGATAGGAGAATTGCACAAAGCATCAAAGGTAACTCACAGAAATTATTTTAATTTGTCAGGGAAGAAAGGTAAAAGCAACGACTGAACCTTTAACTAGTTATAATGGAACAATAACAAACTGCAACGGTGATATGTCTTCAATTCTCAACATTCCCTTTGGGTCTGTATTCACAGCTGAACATAACACAAACCTTCCTAGGCCCTAAAATATATTTGGCCGTCTAGGAATTAAATATTTCCTAAAACTATATATTAACTAAATTAGGAGCCTCGAAATGTGAAAATTCTTGGAGAAGTTGAATATTACCAAAGGAAGCCGACAAGGTTTGCTTCCTGCTGGAACTCCGAAGTAAAATAGATTCAGAATTGCTTATCCACTAACGGTACAATATAACAAATTCTTATTAAAGACAAAGTGCCAAAACAACAGAAAACTAGCAAATAATGACCCAATAATCAGAAAGGGTTTGAACTTCTGCCTTCAACTACAATCCCTTCTGCTTAATTTAATATAAATTGTAAGTATAAAAATAACAGTCTCTTATTAGGTGCAAGATCGTTAATTTTCTGGGACATAATTACTTACTACCAGAAAATCAACATAGATGTCACAACAGCAAACATGCATGATCAGTTATATGTACAAATACTGAGATTAAAAAAGTTCTTCAAAATTTAATATGTCTAGACTTCCAAGAAGCATCCAACAAGGTTCCCCATCGAAGATGTTATCCAAAATGAAAGCGCATGGCATAGGAAACAAACTTCACACCTAATTAAATAACTATCTCATAAGTACGAAAAAGAGAGAGTGGTACTGAAAGGAGAGGTCTTAATAGCTAGACGTTTATAAAGAGCGGAGTTCCTCAGGATAGATTCCTGGTCCAATCATTTACTCACTGTACAGAAAACATCTTTAGATAAGGCAAATACGTATCTATGATAAACAAATTTAAGGATCCACGTAACTGGTAAAACTTTCAGCAAGCAAAGAAGATTCTTTGAGTATTAAAACAAATCTTGATATGTTACTGTTGTGGCCCTCTTTAAGGGGGGCTCCTTGTCGTGGTAAAGAGGCTATCGGTCTGAGGAATTGGACCTCTTGGTCTTCTTCCTCAGACCGAACCTAATTACCCCCAAATCCCCCCTCCCTTTTCCCATCTTCCCCATCCTCCCTTTTCCCTTTCCTCCTCCTCCTCCTCCTCATCCCTCCCTTATTTCCTTCCCAGTTTTGCCCTGGGAGCTTCTCTCCTCAGGCATTCTAGTTCCTAGGTAGGGGGAAGGGTATCGTAGTCCATCCCATTCCGTTGAGGTCCTTGGCGGTGGTGTAGTTTGCCGTGGAATCTGGATCGCCTGGGGATGTCCCGATCCCTCTCAGGTCACCCGGGGGGTGGCTTTGGGTATCTTTCGGGCGACGGGTGTATCTCTGGAGGCCACCTTTCGGATTCCGGGGGTGGTGGCCGAAGGCGGTATGCTTTGTGGCGGATATCCGGCCGCCCTCTCTTTTGTCCGCCGAGGTGGCTCGGTGGATGTGAGGTTGCTATCCCGGATTGCTGGTTTACTGGCGTGAAGGGTAGGGTATGGCACAGGTTCCATGCAGCATCTGCACTACTTGCGGTGTTGAGGTCCTCTTGGGCATGGAGGGGGATTTGCGCTCCCTTTCATTCCTCCTAGGACCTACTCCTCCACGTTCCCCCCTTTTTTTATTCTTTTTTTTATTTTTATTTTCTTCTCTTCTTTCTTTTTTTTTCTTAAAAATAAAAAGAAAGAAGTAACTAACCATGGCTGACCCAATCCATGAACCCACTACCCCGGGCCCCTTCCTGATACCGCACCCAGTACTGACCCTGCCTCGTTAACGGATGACTCTTTGGACACCTCTCATGCCCCTGTACCTCTTGCTGGTGCTGGTTCGTCACCTGCTTCAGGTACCAGGGTCCCGACTGGCCCTTTCGATACGTCTGACCTTCGCTCTTCTCTGATCTTGATTCCGGCTTCTCCCTCGACGGTGCGGCAATTTTCGAATCGCTCGCCCGTCTCCCATCGGACCACCCCCGGTCCCACACAAAAACGACCAAGACCCACACATGACGATTCGACACTCCCTTCTCGTTCATCGCAGAAACGACCAGCTCGTCACGCACTCCCCTTAAACTCTCTGTTTCAAACTACTCAATGGACAAAGTTTTTTACTCTTCGTCCAACTTCTCCTAATACCTATCTTTCAGACCATAGTATTGGTAAGGCTCTGCTACGCCATGTTGGTCAAAACATCTCATTTCACGCTCTCAAGAGCGGCACTCGCATCATCACGGTCCAGAATGCTGGCCAAGCTCGCGATCTTTCTCTTCTTACGACCATTGACAATACACCGGTTACTATTGACAAGCACCATTCCCTCAATTCTTGTTGTGGTTCTGTCATTTTGCCCCACACCATTGTCCAACGGAATTTCCAGACATGTGGTGATGACATTTTCGAGCAGCTTGAGCTCCAAGAACTCCCTATCTTTAAAGTTGACACTTTTGTCCTCCCAGACAATAAGTGAAGACGTTATCCTTGCAATATAGCTCGTTTAACGTTTGACTGCCGAGAACTGCCACCTTCGGTCTACATTGCAGGTCAACGTTTACAAGTTCGAAAGGTGACCCCTACACCGCAGCAGTGTAGAAACTGCTGGCGTTTTGGTCATCCAGCAAAATATTGCAGGTCCATGGCCGAATGCCCAGTCTGTGGTGCTGACGACCATGCCAGTTCTTCTTGTACTCTACCTCCCTCTTGTCTTAACTGTCATGAGGCACATCCTTCATATTCTCGCCGTTGTCAGGTTTACCTGAATGAGCGGGAAATCCATTGTCTCAAAGAGGCGGAAGGCTTCTCCTATGCTATGGCTGTCTCTCATCTTCGCCTTCAAGGGAAACTTCCCCGTATTTCTTATTCTCGCATTGCTAAACGTCGCCCCGCTTCTGGGGTCCCAACTTCCACGGCTTCCTCTGTGGTTGCCTCATCCTCCGTCACCCCTGTCTCGAATCCTTTTGATGTTCTTGGCTCCGAGGTCCCTACCTCGGCTTCCCATACTATCCACACTCCTTCCTCTATTCACTCGCACAGTTCTGAGTCTACACGTCCTCGTCCTACACCTAAACCTCAGCGCCCCCCCTCTTATAAGCCCGGCAAAAAATCCCTATTGCCAGGTTCTTCGCCTCCGACTAGTTCTGTAACGTGTGTGGAGGTTCATCCTCCTCCTCATACTCTACCTTCATCCCCTGTCCCCTCCCAAGTCCCTACGACAGTTCCCTCTTCTACCTCCTCGTCCTCTACTTTAGTACAGTCTATTGACTC
The DNA here is from genome assembly GCA_009830355.1 of Cherax destructor. NCBI lineage: Eukaryota > Metazoa > Arthropoda > Malacostraca > Decapoda > Parastacidae > Cherax > Cherax destructor. The sequence continues at coordinate 198,125 of WNWK01000346.1, forward strand.
CCGATAGTTTCTTCCATTTCTAATGTAGTCTCCCATTCTGCATCTTTGACTTCCGAAACACTGGAAGCTATTGCAGAATATATTTCAGAGACTGGGCCGATGATGGACACTACTCCATCTGAGGTTCCTAATCTCTCTTCTTTGTCTCAACCCCCTCTTCCTTCACAACGTCCTCCTCCCTCTCTGATTACAGGTCTTCCGCTGCCTCCACACGTGGACTTTTCTAACCCTAGTCCATAGCTTCCTCTCACTACCACTTCTTTTTCTCCATAAATCATGGCTTATTTGCAGTGGAATATCCGAGGCCTCAGGGGTAACAGGGGTGAGCTTCAGGTGTTGCTCTCCCAGTTTTCCCCTATTGGGGTCTGTTTGCAAGAACCCAAACTACAATCCACTGTTATCAGGCCCTTTTCAGGCTATAATTTGTCATATTCATCGGATCCTCTTTCCGATGGAACCTTTAACGAAAGTGCTCTCCTTATACGCACTGGTGTTCCATACCGTCAGCTCTATGTCCCTTCTTCCTTACATTACACAGCAGCCCGTATCCACTTGAATAAGTGGTATACACTATGTTCTTTATATCTCTCCCCTTCGCGGGCATTGTCTATCCCAGATGTTGATTTTCTGGTTTCTTCCTTACCGCCACCCCTTGTATTACTTGGCGATTTTAACGCGCACCACTTTCTCTGGGGAGGGTCGCACTGTGACTCCCGGGCATTCAGTTGGAGGCATTTCTTGCTTCTCTTCCCTCCATGTTTTAAATACGGGTACTCCTACCCATTTTGATCCCCGAACTCATTCTTTCTCCTGCATCGATCTTTCCATCTGCTCTTCATCAATTGTCCTTGACTTCACCTGGTCTGTCCTCCCGGACTTACATGACAGCGATCATTTCCCAATTATCCTAAAGTCCCCTCTGTTTTCTCCACCTCCTCATAGCACATGCTGGCAATTTGACCGGGCGAAATGGGACCTTTACGCACATCTTACTGCCTTTCATGAGGTTCCTACCTCGTCCTCCATTGATGAGGTTTTACATCTCTTTTCGTCCTCCATCTTCACAGCGGCTTCACATTCTATTCCTCAAACCTCGGGCAAGCATCCTCAGAAGTGCGTGCCTTGGTGGTCTCCTACTTGTGCTCGGGCAGTGCGTTTGAAACGCGCTGCATGGGGCAGGTATCGGTATAACAGAACCACAGAGAGACTCCTTGATTTTAAGCAGAAGAGAGCTATTGCTCGCCGTGTCATACGTGATGCTAAACGCACTTGCTGGCGAGATTACGTTTCTACTGTCACTTCGGCTTCCTCGATGAGTGCAGTCTGGAAGAAAGTGCGGAAATTGAGTGGTAAATTCTCCCCTGACCCGGCTCCTGTTCTTCAGGTTGCTGGTGTCGATATAGCACACCCTCTTGCCGTTGCCACTGAAATTGGTAATCATCTCGTCCGCATTTCTCAGGGTCTACATCTATGCCCCTCATTCCTTTATTCTAAGTCTGCCAGCGAGTTAAAGCCCTTAGATTTTTCTTCTCTTAGAGAAGAATCCTATAATGTGCCTTTTACCCTTCAAGAACTGGAGGCAACACTCTCTGCTTGCCGATCATCGGCAGCTGGGCCAGACGGCATACATATTCGTATGCTGCAGCATTTACATCAGTCTGCTCTTACTGTCCTCTTACGACTCTTTAATCTCATATGGTCGCAAGGAGTTCTTCCCCAGCTGTGGAAGTCTGCTATTGTTCTCTCTTTTCGAAAACCAGTTACTACGGGACGTGATTCCTCTCACTACCGTCCCATCGCTCTTACCAGGGCAATTTGCAAGGTGATGGAACGTCTAGTTAATAGACGTTTGATGTGGTATTTAGAGACTCACAATAGTCTCTCCCCTAGTCAATATGGCTTCCGTAAGGGCCGTTCTGCCATTGACCCCTTGCTGCGCTTGGATACGTATATTCGTAATGCCTTTGCGAATAACCATTCGGTTATCGCTATCTTTTTCGACCTTGAGAAGGCTTATGACACAACTTGGAGATATAATATCTTGGCCCAGGCCCACTCCTTAGGCCTCCGAGGCAACCTACCATTCTTTCTTAAGGCCTTCTTAACTGACAGACATTTCCGGGTCCGGGTTAGTAATGAACTCTCCCCGGAATTTGTCCAAGCTGAAGGTGTCCCCCAGGGATGTGTTCTGAGCACAACACTCTTTCTGCTTGCTATAAATAATCTGGCATCTGTTCTCCCATCCAATATTTGGTCATCGCTCTATGTGGACGACTTTGCTATAGCTTGTGCAGGTGCTGACTGTCACCTCATTGCAGTGTTCCTCCAGCATGCCATCAACCAGGTTTCTGATTGGGCCACCACTCACGGGTTTAAATTTTCTAGTGGCAAAACTCATCAAATTACGTTCACTAGACGTTCAGTGGTCTCTGATCATCCATTGTACCTATACGGCTCACGTATCCCAGAACGTGATACAGTCAGGTTTCTCGGCCTCCTGTTTGACCGCAGATTGTCCTGGAAACCTCACATTACCTCTCTGAAGGCGACTTGTCATAGCCGGCTGAACCTCCTTAAAACCCTCGCACATCTTTCATGGGGGGCTGATCGTAGAACTCTCCTTCGCCTACGTTCGGCCCTAATTTTATCGAAACTCGATTATGGTGACCAGATATATTCGGCAGCTTCTCCTGCCACTCTTTCCAGCCTTAATCCCATCCATCACCAGGGATTACGCTTATGCCTTGGTGCTTTTCGTTCTTCCCCGGTTGAGAGCCTCTATGTAGAAGCGAACATTCCATCCTTGTCCGATCGTCGAGATGCACATTGCATTCGCTATTATGTTCGCTCTCATGACCTCCGCAATCCTTTCATGTATAGGATTGTTACAGATGTTAGTAGGCGCTCTTTATTTGTTCGTCGCCCCTGCTTACTTCGTCCCTTTTCTCTTCGTCTACATTCACTCGTGTCTTCCCTTCAGCTCCCACCTCTATATGTTCATGTGACATCTCCCTTTCCCCTACCCCTTGGGAAGTTCCTGCTGTCCGTGTCTGTTCTATTCCTCTACCTTGCGCGAAAGCCCAACTACCTACGGCGGCTTCTCGCTCTTTCTTTCTAGACCACTTCCGTTCTCATTCCCATGCCATCGCAGTATACACCGATGGTTCAAAGTCATCTGACGGCGTCGGATTCGCAGCAGTGTTTCCGGACAGCGTTGTACGAGGGCATCTATTACCCTCGGCTAGCATATTTACGGCTGAATTGTATGCCATTCTTGTGGCACTTATCCGTATTGCATCTATGCCTGAGTCACCATTTGTGGTCGTTTCAGACTTCCTTAGTGCTTTACAGGCTATCCGTAAAATTGATACACCTCACCCCCTAGTTCTTCGTATCCACCTTTGGTTACGCCGTATCTTTAGCAAGCATAAATATATTGTTTTTTGTTGGGTCCCTGGTCATGTTGACGTACAGGGCAATGAACAGGCAGACACTGCTGCGCGGTCAGCAGTACATGACCTTCCAGTTTCATATAGAGGTGTTCCTTTCACGGACTATTTTGCGGTCATTGCTACCCACCTTCGCACCCGTTGGCAACAACGCTGGTCTGACCTGCTGAATAACAAACTTCATTCTATTAAACCGGTTATAGGTTTCTGGCCTTCTTCTTGTCACCAATGTCGAGATTGGGAGACTACTCTCTCCCGTCTTTGCATCGGCCACACTCGTCTTATTCACGGGTATCTCATGGAGAGGCTCCCTGCCCCTCTCTGTGAGCATTGTTAAGTTCCAGTGTCTGTTCGACATATCCTGCTGGACTGCCCACTCTATCAACGAGCACGCAGAATTTACCTTCAACGACGTCTTCGCTCTGCGGCCCTTTCTTTACCTTCCCTTCTTGCAGATGGACCCTCCTTTAATCCTGACTCTCTTGTTGACTTTTTGACAGAAACTGACTTACTACACAAACTCTGAAGATTATACCTCTAGCTCCTCCCTCAGTCCCTTCTACCTCGATCTCTTGCTACCCTCCACCCCTGCACTACCCACCGTCATCTTGCACTCCATACCCTACTAATCGTCCATCTCCCTCTTACACCTCACTCTCCCTGCATCCTACAATAACCTGCAACGCTGTATAACCCCTGTGGTTTAGCGCTTCTATTTGATTATAATAATAATAATACTGTTGTGGCCGGAGACCCTGAAGATGGTGGAAGTATGAATGAATGGTGGTGGTAGTTTGTTGGTAATTATGCTTCTTCTGTTAGGTGTGGGCTTAGTTTCCGCTACCCCCCCCTTCCCCATCTTCACCTGGTGGGAGGTGACTTATGTCCCCCTGACCAGCTTACATTCACTTGACATTCGGCTGCCATCAAGATTAATTTATAATGTGTCTGGGTTAATTTGCTTTAAATAAGAGCTTTACTCTTGTTTAGTTTTTTCCACTATTTATTCCTGTCATGATTTGGTGTTACGTAGTGTAACGTCATCATATAAATCCTCACATTTCTTTTAAAGGCTATACGCGTATCATACGAGTGATTTCTCGATTGGTGTGTGATTTTGTATTTCTTTATTTTAGTCTTGATTGTTGGCTCTGGTCATCCGACACAGGCGAGGTAAGTGGCAGCATTGATTATGAACAGATCTTGCAGTCAATCTGGTATCTGTACCTACACTGGTCCCCCTCCCACTCGTAGCCGACTCTCAATCAGCTACACACCCCGATGGCATGGTGGCTAGCGCTCTTGCTTCACGCACGGAGGGCCCGGGTTCAATTCCCGGCGGGGCCGAAACATTTCGAGGTGTTTCGTTACACACACACACACACACACACATACAACAGGCCTAGTGTCTAATCGACATGTGCCTAGGACAAAATGGTAACTAACACCATTCTAGCAACCGTCCCCTAGTTAACACCCCACCAACATTTCCTAGTGGTTCTCTACTGGCGACTGAACTGCTTAACAAGTGTTGTGGTGGTCAGAGGATCCCAGTACGTCTGTTCGTCAAAATCCCTGCTCGTGTTGGGGTCACTGTCTACTCAGTGTGTCATCAGTCACGTCCACATGTGACCTCCCCCCATCGTCATCAACAACGGCTCGGCGTTCTAAACCAGGATCCAGAGCTACGTGCCACGGCACTATTCTCCACTACGTGAGTCACTGATTTTTCTATCTTTTCATTTCCATAAGAAAGAACCAGCCTTATCGAATACTCTTTGAGGGTCTGATAGGTCTGTTGAACCTTCACAAAGCAACAAAGCAAAGGAATGCTAAGTTTCTAAGCAACAAATTTTGAATAAAAACAAAAACAAAATCATAATGATTATCTAATGCCGCAGAGTTTTAGACTCTAATTACATAGACGGCGAAATTAAACTGAAAAGGTTACTGAGAAGAGCGACTAGGCTTCTATAATTCCTAAGAAATAAATCATACGAAAGGAGACTTAACCTTATCTCTCTCAAGAGATCTTATTCAAACCTTTATGATATTTAATGATTTTAATGCACTCAAATACGAAGAAATATATGAAGAATAAGTTTATTCAATAACTAGAAAAAATGAAAACTATTTGTGGCTTGCGATGCAACAAAAAAAAGTCATTTTTGGCTTTTACAAAAAAATAAAAAAATTGAGTTTAATGGAATAAACTACCCATTCAAACGTTAAGGGTTAAGAACATAGTCTTGAAGATTTATATGCATAAATTCTTTACAAACATAGACTTCAACTCGATACCATGCATGATTAAATTGTAATCACCGCAATCCTGAGGTTACTTCAGCAACGTCATCAGGCTATCAATTAACACCGAATTACCAAAGTAGAAGTAGAGAGTTGCGATGATAACTTGGTATCCCTTAAGTACCTATAAGTGCTTGCCTAAATATTTTCTTTTTTTTTTCCTTTTAGCTTTTTCTTCATGCAAATTTCCGTGTGTAAACCCATATAACGTTTTATGCGACGCCCTCCACATTTTCAGTGCTTGTATACTCTAACGAGGAACGGGTCATGCAACTGTTGACAAGTATGGGTGCCCACTGCAAGTGGTGCCCATGAGTGTCCCACTGCAAGTGTGGGTGCCCACTGCTCATTGTCATGAACCATTTTCCTGAAATTCCGTTTCCGAGAGAATTTAGGAAAGCTGTTTGTGCTTGGCCTCAAAAAAAATAATGTAATAATATTGGTAGAATTACCGACAATATGTTAAGTAAAAGGACACAAATGCAACTAATGTGACATTTTATTGTGGCAACGTTTCGCTCTTCAGGAGCGGCTTGAGAAAGCTCCTGAAGAGCGAAACGTTGCCACAATAAAATGTCACATTAGTTGCATTTGTGTCCTTTTACTTAACAAAAAAAATAATGTATCCCAAATAAGAGTTTCGGTTGTTCCTGGAGTGTGTTGGTATTAATGTGCAATTTTGTGTGTAAAATAATGTAATTGTTTTCCGATTAGATCACATTAAATATAAATGAGTATACCCCTTTTTGAACGCTGATGCATTTTACAAAAGATACTTCTCTGTAGATTAAAAATTACCTTTATGCTAAAATAATTAAAAAAAAAAATTTGAATTGAAATGGCTTCAGATTTTTTGTAGCTACATTATTTTTTTCATATATGGCTGCATTGATCTCAATTTGCCAAATTTAAACAAATAAATGCCCCTTCTGATAGGCTTCAAAATATTAACGCTGATACATTCGGTAAGAACGATAATGTCCCATATTTTAACCTGCGGAAACCCCTGTGGTTTAGCGCTTCTTTTGATTATAATAATTATAATTAACCTGCGGAGGTGTAAATTTGAAATAGCTGGATTCAAAGCAATTACTGAATTTTTTTTGACTGATAGCCGTCGAATTTTCATTCTTTGTCGCTTTATTAAAAACATTTGGCATACACTTTGACCAGTGTAAATTATAATTTTCCAATTCTATTAAATTATTTAGTTTCCATGTGATATCCAGAAAATTCCACTTCTAATCAGCCTCAGACATTGTTACATTGAACACAGGACTTTCTTAATGGAAAGTTTTTTTGTATTCAGTGTGGACGGTGTAGCAGCCAATTTGCCAGGTTTGTTGAGAAAATATATTACGTGACATTTTTAATAAGAAAGAATTTGAAAAACAAATCTTGTAGAATTTTAAAGATTCTTAAATTGAAAACACAGAAATATACGTCTTCTAAATTTCAAGAGTAAGTAAGGCCTTTTAATGTATACCCTGCTATTCAACGAATTCATGTCAGAATCTTCACATTATTATGAACTGTGTTCCTATAAGGATTCAGTTTATTACTTCAGAAGTCCTTATCGTATCGGGTTCAATATATGCCTCTGGAAAGCTATAGCTAGAAAGATACATGAAATAACTGGCATGTGTAAAAAGCCTCTGGTTAATTTCATATAAATCATTCCCTATTTTGGTCTCCATGGATAACTTTGGCAAGCCTCTTCTGATCGGCTACCAACACTGATGTGTCTTTCTTAGGAGAAGATTGGTTATATTTTTAGAATATTCTTCTGCCATTTTATCCAGTTTTATTTTTGATGTGTTGTATCTCTTTTCATTCAATAACTGAAATTTGCCTCCTCGGAATGACATTAATTACCGATGTATTGTATCTTAGAAAATGGATGAAGCAGTTTTGGGTTTAGGCTTTGAAGGTGTGTATTTCTGAAATTCACAAATGTAGTTAATACACTTACTAGTGATGGATTCTGATCAATAACTGTTGTATACATCTGCTCAGCTTCCAACTTTTAATACCATTGACTTTTTCTAAATAAAACCTTCGATTTGATTTTTAGTTGTGTAACTTTTAATTTGTTAATTTTATTAAACAAATTAGTTTCAATTAAATACCTGTATAATGTATTTACTATTTAGCTTCTAACTTTAAATGCTGGTGAATATTATTTCGAGTAAAACTTGGAATTATCAAGGCTGGAGTGGACTCTAGTTCACCATTTTCATGAAGAAATTGGGAAACTATATTACAGGTTATTTATGTGATAATTTGAGAATACCTCATCTGATTAGCTTCAAAAAATAATCTCTGATAACTTGGTACGGTAACTTCTGAACAGATTCATACTTCAAACGCCCAAGTAGTATTTGGGCTAATGATTTCTGTGAGATAACTAAAGAATGCCTTTTTAGAGAGGCTTTAAACTTTTATAGCAGATGTTTGATAGTGGAAGAGATGGAATCAATTTTAGGATGTGTAGGTTCTAAATTGCCATTATTATTGAAGAAATTCCGATATTAGTTTCCATGTGATAACTTATTAATACATCTTCTGATTCACCATAACTCACGAATCTTTCCTGCAATATAATATTATACTACACTGCAATATTCGTATTGCATCAATTGAGGTAGAGGAGACAGGATTATGTGATAAGGGGACACATTTTTTTGGATAATACCGTGTCCAACGTATTCATAGTTGCGGTAGTCATAACACTATAATGTGTCCATGTGTACCACAGTACACGAGGGCATCGCTTTACAGCACTTCACTGTAGTGTTCCGCTAATGCAGCGGTTTTCAGTTATACCCACTTTTCATTTACTCAGACTTCCTACAATAAACATATACACCACTCACTATAAGCAAAGAACGAAAATATTTTACTGTGTGTAATGTGTGTACTGTATATGCAAATTTAAGGCCCAGCTGTATCACTCACTCACTATATGATAGTGTAAGTATGTTATCAGGTTTTTATATGCATTTGAAAGTGAAAAAAAACAACAACAGGCTATGTCTCACTTTACAGCGATTTTGGTTTTACAGCAGTAGCCCGGAACCCAACCTGCTGTACAAGCAGCGCCCTCCTGTATCCAGAAAAAGAACTTGTGATATCTACAGTAGAAGTAAACCAACGGTACAAGCAGTTACGTCAGTAGCAGCAGACTAGTTGCAAAGTAATTACGGAAGGTACAGCATTAATCACAGGTAATTATATCCAGGCCCGGAGGGGCCCCAGAAGAGACTTTAATCCATATTGCTTAAAAATTTTGGGTGTACTGTATGAGAAGGTTTATTTAATATAATAATAATAGTGTAATTCAATACAAATAATAGTTAAAATAAAAATTTAAAAAATTATTAAAGTATCATGCGAAGGGGCCCCATAACAGTTCAAGCTTCAGGGACCCAAAAATGTAAGTCCGCCACTGATTGGACCTCATGTCTTCAATCCTCTTCGAACTCTCCTGTAAATTCTAATCCCTTTTAAACCTGTTACCATGTCGGCAGAAGCCGGAGAGAGAGTAGGACAAGGCGAGAACCTTCTCCTTTACCATCCTTGTCTCAACTGTCTAGTTAATACAATATAGTCCATAATCAGAATACTAGTAGATAGTCGTTTTCAGCTCATAGCCTAGTTGTGGACTTTACAATCCTCTGATATCTGTCCCTTAAATGTACTCTCTCTCTCTCTCTCTCTCTCTCTCTCTCTCTCTCTCTCTCTCTCTCTCTCTCTCTCTCTCTCTCTCTCTCTCTCTCTCGCTCTCGCTCTCGCCCTGTCTGTCTGTCTCTCTCTCTCTCTCGCTCTCTATCCCCCATTTTTTTACACATAGACAAGGTTAGGTTTAGGGTTCCTAACTTTATTTAAGAGTTATTAATATATGTTACCTATATTAGCTAATTTTAAAGCTTTTTTATTGTTAAGAGATATACGAATAGGGAACAGGATAAAGTTGGAACCATCTGTGGGCCAGCAATTTCATTTGGTTAACTGGCTTTATTTCGTTTAGGTTATCATGCTATACGAACATGTTCAAGACTCAACATCCTAAGAATAAATGATCTCAGATGAGTTTATGTTCTTGAGAAGGATGTATCTAGAGTGAAGTTGCTGTTTGTTGTGTCGAAGCTCAATTCTTGCTGTTTGCAGAGTGGAACCAAGTGTGGTACTTTGACAATATTGGTCTTGTACATAACAGTAAGGCAACTCACATCTCTGTGGTGTTGAAAGCTCTGCTGAAATGATCGATTTGTCGAGGCCAGATCCAGGCTACAGATGAATCGTCTTGCTCTGTTCTCTATTTTGTCAAGAAGTCGCAGATGATATTTGGGGCAGGAAATCCAAGAAAGTGGAACATACTTATGGTGTTAGCATACTTGTCCCTCGTACAGAATCTTGCAACTTCTATTGTCAAGCAGGGTCGAGATATGTCTAAGTCCTGGAAGCTCCCAGGTCGGTTTGTTTGCAAGATTTAGAACGTGGTTCTTCTTAGTCAGTTTGGAGTCAAATTTTACCTCAATGACATCAATTTCATCCCCGGGTACCAACACTCCAATTCATTCTTACCACTGCTACAGCATTACCATCATGGCATCATGATGATCAGAGACCATCATTCTTTGTGTTTTCTCAGGAGTAAATATGACTTGCTATCGTTTTCCCACAGACTGCTATAGCTATAAGCCGGGGAAAGAGAGAGCAGCTGGCATTTCCTATTTAGGTTAACTAAATGTCAGAATACAATCATCTGCATATGCAAAGGATTCTGGGATGGTATGAAGAAGATAATTTAAGTAGACATTCCAAAACATTGGCTTAGATATCCATATACCCTAAACGTAATCACTGAGAATGCAGAGTCGCCGACTCTTAATGCTTGCAGGTTTGCCAAGTTCACAGGTGCCTTACTCTGTGGAAAGCACCAGCAGTGTTCAACGTTACTACACAGCTCATCTTGGTTTCATCCAGTAACTGGTGCTCAATAGTGGAGAGGTTTAATAGAAGGTCAATAAGTGGCTTTTTCTGAAGCCATACTGACGGTCACAAAGAAGCGAGTGGTAATCCAAAAACGTTGTCATCTGCAGTGAGATTTTTGTCTCAAAAATCTTGGTTGTGATGGATAATAGTGGCACCGGCCTGTAGTTGCTGATTTCCGCTCTGTTCTTGTTTTTGTAAAGAGGGACTACATTTGCCTCTTTCCACAGAGGTCATTTGCTCTATGCTGTGTTAAAAGATGCGAGTTAGAGTTGCTTCTAGCTGATCTGAACATCAACTCAGCAATCTTGTGTTCCTCGTATCTGGGCCCACAGTCTTTTTTTCGTCCATTGGTTTAAGGAGAAGATATACATCATCCTGCATTAATGTCACCACTGACAACTTTGACACAGCTCTTGCGGGTAGCGAAGAAGGTTTCCTTGCTGGATCAGGAAATTGCATATTAGTAGCAAAGTTTTCAGCAAAAAAAATCAGCTTTCTCCTGACTGCAGGTAGAGATGGTGCCATCCTGCCGATTTAGAAGCGGAATAATTTCATCGGGAGAATAATCATGATGCCAATTTCCTTTTTGTGTCAGCCTCCCATCGAGAGATCGTTCACTTTCGGATTTCATCTATTTGGCAACAGGACTGCCTGTGAAGGTTGCTTTCAAAGTGGGGTACGTCTTATAACTTCTGTAAGACTTGTATTTAGCAGAAGCAGCCTCTTGACAACGATAGCCGATCCTAATCTGAACTGAAGGCTTCGTCACATACTGCCGGTGAGGGATGGGTTTTGTCGGAAATAAAGATGTGTTCAGTGAAGACATTTATTTGGTTATCAACATCACATTGGGAAAGTATATTCCAATCGGAGACGGAGAGCTAAGAGCCGGCCATTTTCCACTTTCCAGCGGCTAGGTTTTGGGATCATATTCTTCAGCTCGTTCTTCGAATCTTCAGTGTTATATATATATATATATATATATATATATATATATATATATATATATATATATATATATATATATATATATATATATATATATATATATATATATATATATATATAGTATTAATTAGCTTTATCTTAATCTATCAAATGTGCTCTCCCCTTCTTTCTATCAATCTATCTCCCTTCATCCCTCCCTCTCTGACTATCTATGAATCTACATATCTATTTAACCTTTTATCTATTATCTCTTTTTAATATGTTAATCTTTCTATGTGTTAATAAGTCTCTGAAACAGCAAGGAGAATCATAATAAACAAATGCAATGTAATAAACTTGCTAAGTTAACCTTACGAGAAATGAAAAGAAATTTCGATTTTTGTGGGTCAGTGGAAAAGTCTGCTGGAAACCAAGAAAATCATCCTGGTTCGATCTTCGGGAAAGATGTAATGGAACATGAAAGACTTACCTGAAGGTTTGGGTGAGACCGCCATCAGCTCCTGGTTGACAGGTGACGTGTAGTGACCCAGCTGACTGATTGGTTAATACACAATCTCTCACGCTGTCTGGGGATCCTAGAATACAAGGATACGCGTTTTTTTAATGAATATTATCACAATATGCAGAATTATATTATTAGTTATATACATAGCTAGGATGTAACAACTACACCTCATTGTGCTCAATGATGGAGAGTTTCGATTGACTGTCAGCATGCTGCTAACTACCTGCCCGCTTGTTTCGCAGTTCGTGCCATGGTTAAGCTGGTATGAGTTACCAGACCTTGGATCTGTAGTGCCTCTCTCTCTCTGTGACTGTTCCTAGTTGTGGTAACATCTTCTTGGTAACGTCTCTGTTGATGAGCTGTGACATAATCTCGTAACTCTGTGCCACTCTGTTCACAGAACATTATGTAGACTTAATGATATTTGACATTATCAGAGGTTGTGTCAGGAGACACTATATCTCTGGTCCCGAGTTCAACTCTCGACCTTCATCTTTCTGGTATCTATGTACTGTTGTAGTCGGGAATTTGGAATTGTTGAACTCAGTTTCAGTAATATGGGAGCTTTATGCCTTTTGTGTATAATCTCAAGGTGCACAGTTAGGGTCATTTTGTCTCCTTGATTCCTTACAATGTGTTCTTAGCTGCTGTTGCTTCGAGCATTGCTGAGTGTCATCACATTGTTCAATCAAGTTGTTTGATCGCCTCGATGATCTAGAAGTTAGCTTATCTAGGGACATTTTGTTGTCAGTCACATTCTCAGTCTAAGTCAAGTCAACCCACCGAACATGTACCGAGCACTCACAAACACTTATACTCCTATATTACTCTTGTGCTTATGAGTAAACCTCATCATAGCAATGTACCTGCGATACCTGCGATTTTGGCTTAAATAGCAATGCACTTGCCGAATAGGCCAAGCGAAAATATGTGTATCCAATAATTTCGCAAAAAATCATTCTGAATCTAACGAAAAAACATAGGGTAAATTTTCAGAGTATGGCAGCGCGGTGCCACCAGAAAGTCTCTGACTGAGGGAGAGAGGCCAGCAGAATGCCAACCTCACACCGGTCCCCCCACACCCCACCCCATATGGGGTCGGGTGGAGTAGGCCTCACAGTCTGCAGATAGCATGAGGTAAAATAGCTAGGAGATAGTTAATAGCAAGCCCTAAGCTTAAGAAGTAAGTAATGTAAGAAGTTATATTAAAATAGTGGATCATTTACATACATAATGCAGCTAATGTGAACAACCTTCTATCTAATGAAATAGAAGAAATAAATCCCTCATTTCATTAACCGGTATTACCCGATATCGCAGAACTTTCTAGAATATTCAGAAAATACCTCCAGTGTCAATTAGTATGTCTGTGTGAATTCTCCTACTCAGGCTTCTCTTTCTTATAATAACTAGGCAATTCTTATTTTTTTTCATTTTCATCACCATTACTATCATTATTATCCACTATCATCCACTACTGTCATTAAATCATTTTCAATGTAATATTACTAACAATCTAATTCAGTAAATTACTAAACTAGTTGCATTCAAGTATGTGTACCTTGTACCGCTGTACCTAGACGGGTTAGGACCTCAATAAGTCACTCTGCCTCTCTTCTGGGCTATCCTAGGATGATTACACATGTCCACCTATACGTAAATGAACCTCCTTACTACTTATGTTATATAGCTCAGGTTGCAGACTATATTGCAGTGCACCACCTAACCCACCTGTATAGCATTATATCTGTATACAGTAGTAGCTGGGTGGGTTATATCGAGGGTCACCCAGCTACTACTGCATACAGGTATCATAATGGTACAGGTGGTCTAGGTGGTGTGCTGTAATACAGACAGAACCTGGGGGTTCATTTAGGTTCACATGTGTTATCATCCTAGGATAGCCCAGAAGAGAGGCAGAGTGACCTACTTAAGTCCTACTTATGCGTAAGGTACACATAGTTGATTGCAACATGGTGATTGCAACTAGTTTAGTGGTTTACTGAATTAGGTTGTTAGTAATATTTTAATGATAATAATAATGACAGATGATAATGGATAATAATGATAGTAATGGTGTTAAGAAGGAAAAAATCGGGAATTGCCTAATTATTATAAGAAAAACCTCAATGACCTGTGTAAGATCCTCGGCACACCCAGAAACACTAAAATTCATGTCAAATGGTATACAATACCGACAGGTTGGTAAGTAAGACACATAGGCAACAGTTAAGCATCATTAATCCGAAACGTTTCGCCTTCACAGTAGGCTTCTTCAGTCGAGTACAGAAAGTAGGCAGGAGCAGTAGAGATGTGAAGACGATGTAATGAGGCCTGGTCACAGACCGGGCCGCAGGGGCGTTGACCCCTGGAACTCTCTCCAGGTATACTCCATCACCCATCTACGTCTTCAAGGATGATGGACTGATTACATCGTCTTCACATCTCTACTGCTCCTGCCTACTTTCTGTACTCGACTGAAGAAGCCTACTGTGTAGACGAAACGTTTCGGAATAATGATGCTTAACTGTTGCCTATGTGTCTTACCACTAAAATTCATGGAGCACCGCTGTTACTGCTACTCTCTCACTCAGTGGTGTGTGTGTTAGGTGTGTGTGTGTGTGTGCGTGTGTGTGTGTGTGTGTGTGTGTACGCGCGCGCGCGCGAGGTAGTGTGTCAATTTTGATATGTTCTAACACACATGAATTATCAATTGGTATCTCGTTTTTTCACCGATTCTGATACCGATTCAGATGCCATAAAAATTGCACTGGAATATATGTATGTCATAATAGGCCGAACTTGCCGAAGAGGCCGGACATCCTAAAATTTGACTTTTCCAAAAATATTGTTTACAGATTGATATAAATATTTGTTTTCGATTAAAATGTAATAATTTAATTTTTTTCGACCAAACCCAACATTGAAACCTTACCAATCATAACTTTTGTAGATTATGTGAAACTAATGAGGAGATTATAGACAGACTCGTACCAGTATAAACCTCAACTAACTCTGGACAGGCTGTAGGTCTGATCTGACATGAGGCTACTGGAGTTTAACCCCAAGAAGTTCAATGTTATGAAATTTGGGGGAAGGGCAAAGATAACTGGAAACAGAGTACAGGCTCAGGAGATAAAGGTTGCAATCCTCACTCAAGAACAAGGACCTTGGAGTGAGTACTGACCACAGCATCTAACATGATTCTCAATTCAGCCGAATAACTGCTGCGTAAAATGTACGTCTGGCAAATCTAAGACTAGCTAGAAGACACATAAGTAAGGAGTCATTCACGACATTGTATACCGTGTATGTCAGGCCTATATTGGAGTATGCAGTACCAATATGGAACCCACATCTAGTCATGCATGTCAAGAAATTAGAGACAGTTTAGTCGTATGCAACGAGAATTGTTCCGGAGCTAAGGTTAGGGTAACTCAGCCTGATTTTAATGAAGGACAGAAAAACTAGGGGTAGCATGATAATAACATACAAAATACAGAGAGGAATTGATAGGGTGAACAATAACAGAGTAGATAGAAGCTTACGACGACGTTTCGGTCCGACTTGGACCATTTACAAAGTCACACTAACACAGAGAAAAGGTAGAAGGGGTATTTATAGGCCAGCAGACAGGGGAGGGCACAAGAAAGTGGTGAAGGGGTAATAGTGGAAGTAGTAGTGGTAGTGGAAGTAATAGTAGTGGAGTTAGTCAATACTAGGAAAAAGAAGCACTGCAATACAGCTGGCGGCCCGCATAGGGTAAGGATAAGAACACAGAAGGGGAAAAATTATGAAAATAAAATAAAGGAGGACAAATACATGGAGAAATACAGAGGAGAAAGAAGAAAGAGGAGAAGGGGGAAGAGATAGAAGGGGAAGGAATCAGGTTAAGTCACGGGTGTTCTGAAGTTTGGAGCATTTAACATTGTAATGGGAGAGGAAAGCATATACAGAGACAAAGCCAGGGCTAAGATTCATACAGGGAAAGTTGTGTATAAGGAAGGATTCAACCAGGCGGCGACTATGAAAGTTAGACGTACGGTAGACAGTTTTAGCAGAAGACCAATCAATAGGATGACTGTGATCTCTGACACTATTTTTGAGCTCCTTAAGTCTGTCAAAAAGAGATCGGCCAGTTTCTCCAAAGTACTGAAGCGGACAGGAGGAGCAAGAAATAGAGTAGACACCAGGAGAATCTGTGGAGGGAGGGGAGGTATGAACTAGATTAGTGCGAAGAGTGTTAGTCTGGCGAAAGGTAAGTTTGATGTCTAAGGAACGGAGAGAGTTGTTGAGATTAGAGAGACTGGCCGATCTCTTTCTAAAGAGAAGCCAGCCTAGATTAATCTTGGCTTAAATAATGAACCAGGACTGAGTAATAAAACCTTCACAGGTGGACAGGGACAGATGGTTTGAGAGATGGAAATCAGGAACACGAGAGCACAGTTAGAAATTGAGAATTCAGAAAAGTCGTAGGAATATTAAAAAATATTTCTTCAGTCATGGTCAGGAAGTGAAACGATCTGGACAGTGCTATTGGCAGAGGCAGGATCCATAAGCAGACACACACACACACATACATACACACAAATACACACACACACACAAACACACACAAACACACACACACAAACACACACACACACACACACACACACACACACAATGGATCGGAGAATACCTGACAGGGAGGCAACAACGAGTCGTGGTACGTGACGGGGGGTGTCAGAGTGGGCACCTGTGACGAGAGGGGTGCCACAGGGGTTAGTCCTAGGACCAATGCTGTTTTTGGTATATGTGACTGACATGACGGAAGGGATAGACTCAGAAGTGTCCCTGTTTGCAGATGATGTGAAGTTAATGAAGAGAATTAAATCGGATGAGGATCAGGCAGGACTACAAAGAGACCTGTACGGGCTGCAAGCCTGGTCCAGCAACTGGCTCCTCGAATTCAACCCCGCCAAATACAAAGTCATGAAGATCGGGGAAGGGCAAAGAAGACCGTGGACAGAGTATAGGCTAGGTGGCCAAAGACCTCACTCAAGGAAAGGGATCTTGGGGTGAGTACAATACCGAGCACAACTCCTGAGGCACTTATCATCCAGATAACTGCTGCAGCATGTGGGCGCATGGGAAACCTAAGAATAGTGTTTTGATTATATAGTTGAGCTACAAGTGGAGAGGGGAGCAGGAATAGAAAGGTAGAAACGAAACTACACAGGCATGAGGAACTTCCTACAAGCCGTTCAGTGGGAGAGAGAATTGGCAGGAAAAACAGTAAAAGAAATGATGGAATATGTGACAACCAAATGCAAAGAGGCAGAGGAGAGGTTTGTTCCCAAGGGAAACAGAAGTAATGGGAAGACCAGAACGAGTCCTTGGTTCACCCAAAGATGTAGTGAGGCAAAAACTAAGTGTAATAGAGAATGGAAAAAGTACAGAAGACAAAGGACCCAGGAAAATAAAGAGATTAGCCGAAGAGCCAGAAACGAATATGCACAGGTAAGAAGGGAGGCTCAGCGACAATACGAAAATGACATAGCATCAAAAGTCAAGTCTGACCCGAAGCTGTTGTATAGCCACATCAGGAGGAAAACAACAGTCAAGGACCAGGTAATCAGGCTGAGGAAGGAAGGTGGGGAGTTCACAAGAAACGACCAAGAGGTATGTGAGGAGCTCAACATGAGGTTTAAAGAAGTATTTACAGAGGAAACAGGAAGGACTCCAGGAATTCAGAATAGGGAGGTATACCAACAAGTGCTGGATGAAATACACACAACCGAGGAGGAGGTGAAGAAGCTGCTATGTGAACTCGATACCTCAAAAGCGGTGGGACCGGACATTTCTCCGTGGGTCCTTAGAGAGGGAACAGAGATGTTGTGTGTGCCACTAACACAAATCTTCAACACATCTATTGAAACTGGGCAACGACCTGAGGCGTGGAAGATGGCAAATGTAGTCCCAAATTTTAAGAAAGGAGACAGACACGAGGCATTAAACTACAGACCTGTGTCACTGATGTGTATAGTATGCAAAGTCATGGAGATCATCAGGAGGAGAGTGGTGGAGCACCTAGAAAGACACAAGCTTATAAACGACAACCAGCATGGTTTCAGGGAAGGAAAAATCCTGTGTCACAAACCATCTGGAGTTTTATGACAAGGTAATAGAAGTAAGACACGAGAGAGAGGGGTGGATAGACTGTATTTTCTTGGACTGCAAGAAGGCGTTCGACACAGTTCCTCACAAAAGATTAATGCAAAAGCTAGGGGATCAGGCACACGTAGCAGGAAAGGCACTGCAATGGATCAGAGAATATCTGACAGGGAGGCAACAACGAGTCATGGTACGTGACAAGGTGTCTGAGTGGGCACCTGTGACGAGTGGGGTTCCACAGGGGTCAGTCCTAGGACCTTTGCTGTTTTTGGTATATGTGAATGACATAACGGAAGGGATAGACTCAGAAGTGTCCCTGTTTGCAGATGATGTGAAGTTAATGAGAAGAATTAAATCAGTCGAGGATCAGCCAGGACTACAAAAGGACCTGGACAGGTCCTGGACTGGCTCCTTGAATTTAACCCTGCCAAATGTAAAGTCAGGAATATCGGGGAAGGGCAAAGAAGACCGCAGACAGAGTATAGTCTAGGTGGCCAAAGACTGCAAACCTCACTCAAGGAAAAAGATCTTGGGGAGAGTATAACACCGAGCACATCTCCTGAGGCACACATCAATTAGATAACTACTGCAGCATACGGGCGGCTTGCAAACCTAAGAGTCATGGTACGTGACGAGGTGTCAGAGTGGGCGCCTGTGTCGAGCGGGGTTCCACAGCGGTCAGTCCTAGGACAGGTTGATGAGAAGTGGATGAGAATTCAATCGGACGAGGACCAGGCAGAACTACAAAGGGATCTAGACAGGCTGCAGGGCTGGTCCAGAAACTGGCTCCTGGAGTTCAACCCCATCAAGAGCAAAGTCATGAAGATTAAGAAGGGCAAAGAAGACCGCAGACGGAGTACAGTCTAGGGGGCTAGAGACTACAATCCTCACTCAAGGAGGCGCACATGAGCCAAATAACTGTTGCAGCATACGGGCGCCTAGCAAACTTAAGAATAGCATTTCTACAACTCAAAAAGGAATCGTTCAGGCCTATAATGAAATATGAAGCACCAGTTTGGAGCCCACACCTAGCCAAGTACGTAAGGAAATTAATGAAAGTGCAAAGGTTTGCAACAAGACTAGTCCTGGAGCTTAAGGGTATGCCCTACGAGGAGAGGTTAAGGAAAATCGACCTGACTACACTGGAGGACATGAGAGATGGGGAATATGATAACGACATATAAAATACTGAAAAGAATAGACAAAGTGGACACAGACAGGACGTTCCAGAGATGGGACACAGTTGGGTCACAGTTGGAAGTTGAAGATTCAGATGAATCACAGGAATGTTAGTAAGTATTTTTTCAGCCGTAGAGTTGTCAGGAAGTGGAACATTCTGGAGAGTGAAAAAGTAGAGTTAGGATCTGTACATAGATTTATGAAGAGAGGGAGAGAGTGGACCTAGTAGAAACCAGCGAATAGACGGGGCGAAGAGCGTTGACTCGATCCCCGCAACCACATATAGGTGAGTACTCACACAAATAAATATAAGTTGTGTTACAATAATACTCTAACATATTTCTTCGTATATGGTAATCTTGCCTTCAGCATAAAATAATTATATTGACAGTAGACCTATGACATTGTAATCAGAGATTCTCCATCGATAGTAGCTGCAGTCTACTGGTGTCATATGTGTCTGACAATGTCCTAGGTGTTTGCTGGTGTCATATGTGTCTGACAGTGTCCTAGGTGTCTGCTGGTGTTATGTTTCATTACATTACATATGATTTATATATACACTTTATTTGTCATTTTAATGCTTATATTTGATTGAAATACTACATTGATTTTACAAACAAAATGAGTGAATATCTAGTTCGTGGAGATAGAGAGGGAGTGCGTGAGTGAGTGCGTGAGGAAGAGCGTGAGGGAGTACGTGAGTGTGAAGTTAGTTTCTACACAACAAGAATGGCAGAAAACAGCATCTACACTCTGCTAATACCCTTCTCCTAGCATCTACACTCTGCTAATACCCTTCTCCCAGCATCTACACTCTGCTAATACAATTCTCCCAAACATGGCTTCATCCGAGATGATTTATTTCTAGTGTAGCTCGAGTCAGGAACATGTTTGTTCAGTATAATGACATCAACGAAATAAGGTCAGATGAGCAAATGAAATCACTGGCCAACGGACAGTTCAAACTTCATCCTGTTCCATATTTGATGTTCTTCAAGCTATGCATAAACACTAGTACCTCTGTACTAGCATGTGCAATGCACAGACATGTGTGGCAACATGCAGAATCCATCAAATTCCAAATGGAAAATGTGGACTCTCTTCTGCTTATACACAAATGTCATAATTGTTGGTGACCTCAACCAACATCTTATACAGAGGGACTTTGATGACCTTCTTGCAGTATTTGACATGAGAAACTGTTGATTTCCTACTCACATCTCTGGCTCCTCCCTTGACCTAGTTGTGATTGATCTATTGGAAGGCATAGCAACTTGTCAACCCATTGACTTTGTTGGATCATCTGACCACAAAGTTGTCTTTACTACACTGAAGATTTCAACAGAACGAAGTGAAGAATTTACACGTACAAACTGTCTGTACGAAAGAGAAAACAGGTCAGCATTTTACTCTGAGCTCCCCACTTCTGAAAAGAATGCTCTTCTTCATGGTGATGTCAACAACCAAGTGAATGCCGTCATTGGACACATCCTTAATCTCCAACAAGAACACATCCCTCAGAAGCAGTATGTGACGAAGCCTACGGATCAGCCTTGGATCGGCTTTCGTTGTAGATAGGCTGAACTACCAAGTACAAGGCTTGGAGAAAGTATAAGAGGCATCCCATTATCTATAAAAGGAACTTGCACAAGCAAATTTGTAGGCAAATGGGAGAAGTAAAAAATTGGACCATCTCCAAATGGGAGACTGATACAAAAAGAAAGCTGATGTCAGGTAGATATGGCTCCATAACCTGGTAGTCCTCAAGGACAGACAAGGTTATTCACCTAATGAACTTATTTCACCTCTAAATTGACAGGATGTTACCATCTCTACTAGCAGTCTTGAGAAAGCTGACCTCTTCTGCTAAATCCTAATCCAGCAAGGAAACTTCTTTGGATAGCTGCATGAACTAGGGTAACAATAAGGCAGGATGAGTTGTATCTTCTCCTTAAATCGCTGGAGCAAGGAAAGGCTGTGGGGCCTAGATAAGTTGAGCCCAAGATTGTTGAGTAGATGTGCAAACCAGATACCAGCACCTCTTAACTCGCATCTATCAGCACTGCCTAGCACACTGTAAATGGCCTTCCCTGTGAAAAGAGGCAAATAAAGTCCCTGTTCACAAAAGAAGAGCAGAGCGGAAATCAGAAACCACTTGCCAGTGTCACTCCTGTTAATCACTGGCAAGATTCTTGAGACAATAATCTCACGGCAGATGACAGAGGTTCTTGACTACCACCCACTTCTTTGTTACCGTCAGTACGGCTTTAGAAAAGGTTACAATGCTGCTGATCTGTTGTTAAACTTATCCACTGTCATGAATAAAAAGTCAGCTGTGTTGTAGCACTGGACATCTCATCCCAAAACCCCATGCATATGCAGACGACTGTACTCTGACATTTACTTACCCAAGAGAGAAAATGTCAGCTGCTCTTACTTACATGAATCATAAGCTTACAGGTAAATCTGCCTGGCGTAAACGGTGACATTTAATAATTGCTCTTCAGAAAACACAAATGATGATGATCTCTAAACATCATGATGGTAATGATGGATCAGTAGTAAGAATGAATGGGAGAGTGTTGGTACTCGGGGATGAAACTGATATTCTTGGAGTGAAATTTAAGTCCAAACTGACCATGCAGAACAACATTGTAAATATTGTATACAAGGCGGCCAGGAAGCTTACAGAACTTTGACGCATCTTGCATTTGTTCGAAAGTAGAGGTTGCAAGATACTCAACGAGACACAATTACGGACACACCTTGAGTATGCTCTTCGTTCTTGCATTGCTTGCCCTCCATCTCATTTGCAATTTCTTTACAGAATAGAGAACAGAGCAAGACGACTCATTTCTCGCCTGGACCCAGTCTGGATAGATCCGTCATCTCAGCAGAGTCTTCAGTAAGGGAGGGATATAGTTGGCCTTACTCTTATGTACAAGGCCAATACTGTCAAAGTACCGCACTTGGCTCCACTCCAATGACAGCGAGAAGTGAGCTTCTACACAACAAGACGGGCAGCAAGCAGCAACTGCACTCTGGTAGTACCCTTCTCGATATCATCACTTTATCTGATATCATTTATTCCCAGGATGACTCGAGTCTGAAGCATGTTCGTACAGCATAAAGATATCAACGAAATTAAATCAATTGATCAAATGAAATTGCTGGCCCACAGATGGCTCCAACTTCATCCAGTCCTATATCAATAAAAAAGTTTTCAAATGAGCTGATGTATAGGTAACACTTCTTAGCTTGCAAATAAAGTTAGGAATCCTTACCCTAACCTTGTAAAACCCTGTGTAAAAAAAGAAAGTGAGAGTGAGAGAGAAAGAGAGAGAGAGAGAGACTGCCGTAGTAGGACTATTTAACAACTGCTAGTCAGGATACAATGTTCGGTGACATTGTACTTCCTACAACACGCTAGTAGAATTATGCAACCTCATGGAAACGAATATCAACGAAATCAGTAATATTTATGTGTGTTATGGTGAACAAGTTTAGCTAGTGTGTGTGTGAGGGAGTGCTGGCAAGCCTAACTTATCGAGTCACTATTGGTTTCACAGATAATATCTAATATTCTATCTACCTGTTTTGTGTTTTGTAATAACCTCCGGGTGCATCTATACCACTGTGATTTGTGTTGAAACATTTAATAGATGGAAATCTGTGGATAACGTGCAAACAGCTCGGTCGGCAGCGCACTCAACTCACATATTGAGGTCCGTAGTTCGATTCCTGGTATGGGTGGAAACATTAGGGTGTGTTTCCTTAAGGCATCTGTTTCCCCTGTTTATTTAAGCAGTAAATAGGTATCTGGGTGTTAGCCGACTGGTGTGGGTCACATTCTGGGGACAAAATTAACCTAACTTCCCCGAAGTGCTCTGCATAACCAGGGGCTTCTATATAGCATGTCACTAATGTCAGACAGGTCTGTATACATTGTATCGTCATGAAGGCAACAATCTCCTGGCCTGCCACCCACACACCACACAACTCTCCCACCCGACACATAATCTCCACACTTACGCCACATTTCCACTCCCGCATAACTTTACTGTAATCTTGCAAACTCTTTTCTTTGTGATGACTTTGCATCGGGAAATAACAATAATACCTTCACTATCTGGTTATTGTCCCAAAGGTTTCTGCAGTGTTTGTGGATGTACAATAAGACGCCGGTTTCCAATTACTGCCACACAGGCTGCCTGACAGAACAGATCTTTTGTTATAACCAGGTGGAACAATTCAGGAGCTTTAAAGAAATCAAAGAGCCTGTGACATACGTGCATTAGCCTGGCACAGCAGAAAAGTTCAGAGGTAATAAAGGAATTTCGCTCGAGTAAACAAGAATGCCCTACTGGGCTGTGTTGTAAACATGGAACTAGGATATTCCAGCAAAGGAAATCACTTCATGAGCTCCTGAAATCATTAAATTTCCTTCAATATATCGTAGAAGGGCAGAGCAGCTCTACATCAAGGGACATATATTGCTCCGGTGATGCAGACACTATTGATATTAACTCAGCAATAAATACTGGATGGCAAACTGTCAGCCCCGAGGCTACACATGTAGATAGAGCTCAAAACATTGCACTTAAAAATTCGAATACAACTTCTTTAGCCACTGTAGAGGGAACAGATCCATTACCCAGCAACGAAGCAAGTCTTGGATCTGTGGTCTTTCTTCCTGCACCTGACAGTAGACACCTGCCATCATTGCTCCACTACCTGCTGATTCACCTGGCATCAGTGCTCTATTTGCTGTTACCAAATCAGGTTCTTCTCCAGAAACTGCAGTTAATATTCAGGTGACCGACATTGCACCTGAACAAGTGCTGGGCTTCAGCACGAACAACAGGGATATATCTGGTAATGCTGGACGGGGACGTAGTAGCTGTCTACAGCCGTCTCATTTTCACCAACACAGTTCCAGAAAAAACCCACCATGTACACAATTATAGGTTTCACCTGCAGCAGTGCTTACAGAGAAATCAGCTGCTGAATCAGTAGCTAAACACAAGAGGTGCAGGATATAGAGAGTCCACCCTCCCAGGCAATGCTGTTGCCAGAACCACTGTCGTAATATAAGAGGAACTTGACAAACAGAATCACCAGTTATTTAGAGATTTATTCTCGGAACAAACCAGCAGGATCTCAGAACTGGTGAACATATACATCACCCACCCAGCTACTCCTCTCTTGGATCAGCAGGTGGCTCTGTGCGTTTTACGAGGCCACAACGCTATGTCCCAGGAGCTGCCACGGTGTCCTACCTGTCTCAGGCAGGCACCTTACACACTCACCAACTCAAGCTGAACACAATAATACAGAGCCAGTCTATCAGTGTCCTGTCGGCCAACATTAGAGGCTTCATTACCAATGTTGTGGAGTTCACGCACAGTTTTGTGAACACTCGACTTCCCGAAATAATCGCAGTTGTTGAGACAATTTTGGACAACAGGACTTCAGAAAATTTTGCCCAAATTGCTGGCTACACCTGATGGATGAGTAGAGACAGGTAAGGACATGGAAGAGACATTGCCGTATGCTTTTCTAAAAGTGTACATGCCCACCTCATTGATGTTGCTATCTTTAATCGCCTGGAAATGCTGTTCTTCAAGCTATGCATAAACAAAAGCACTCCTGAACTAGCATGTGCAATGTACAGACATCAGTGGCAACATGTAGACCACAACTTCCTGATGGAAAATTTGGACTCTCTTCTGCTTCACCATAAATGCCAACATATTATAATTGTAAATGACATCAACCAACATTTGACCTCAACCAACATCACTGATTTCCTTACTGACATTTCTGGCTCCTCCCTCGACCGAGTAGTGAGTGATGTGTGTGAAGGCCTAGTCACTTGTCAACCTCTTAGCTATGTTAGATCATCTGACCACAAGGCTGTCTTTACAAAATTGACGATTCCAAAAGAACGAAGCTAAGAATCTGCATGCACAACCTGGCTGTGGGAAAGAGGAAACTGACCCGCCCTTTGCTCTGAGCTCGCCACCTACAATTGGAATACTCTTCTCCAAGGTGAAGTCGACAACCAAGTTAATGCCTTCACTGAACACATCCTCAATCTCCAACAAAAATACAGCCATCAGCGGTAGTATGTGCCAAAGCCTTCAAATCAGCATTGGTTCGGCTTTCTTTGTCAAGAAGCTGCTACTGCTAAATACAAGGCTTGGAGAAGGTATAAAAGGCATTACACTATCTATAACACGAACCTGCACAGGCAAGCCTGTTGGTAAATGGAAGAAGTCCAAAAGTGGGTCATGTGTTGATGGGAGGCTGACACAACAATAAAGCTAGAGTCAGACAGAGTGAGCTCCATAATCTGGTGGACCTTAGTCAAGGACCACCAGATTCACCTGATGAAGTTATTCCATCTCTAAATCAGCAGGATGGGACCATCTCTACTACTGCTGAATAACCCAAATAGGTTTAGCGCTTAATATGAATTATACTACCAATCAGTAGAAAACTGGCCTCTTTTCCGAACACTTTCCTGGCAAGCCGCAAGAACTGGGTTAATATTGCCATTGGTGACAATAAGCCAGGATGAAGTGCATATTCTCCTTAAATCCCTGGAACAAGAAAAGGCTGTGGGCCTAGATGAGTTGAGCCCAAGATAGCTTGCATTACCTCCAGTTTCTATCTATTAACACTGTCTAGCACAGTGTAAATGGCCTTCTCGGTGGAAAAAAATGTAAATGTAGTCCCTGTTCACAAAAAAAATCAGAGGAAATGAGCAACTACAGACCAGTGTTACTCCTGTCAATCACTGGCAGAGTTCTTGAGACAATGATCTCATGGAAGATGACTATTTTTAGACTACTATTCTATTGTTTGTGACCGCCAATATTGCTGCTGATCTGCTGTTAAACCTATCCACTAAGTGGCACCAGTCACTGGACGAATTCAAGATTAGCTGTGTAATATCACTGGACATTGATGCTGATTTCGACTGACTATGGCAGCAGGGACTCTTGGCAAAACTACAAGCACTTGGAGTCTCCTCAGTGATTACCTTTAAGGAATAGTCAACAAGACACTGTTAGTGCAAGTGTTCACAAGATAGTATGCTTGGAAAATTATTATGAAATGTCCTCTTCAATGACCTTTTTTCATTTCATCCCAGAATCCCAGGCATGTACTTTCCCCTGACATTTAGTTATCAAACACTAACTTACAGCTATATCAGCATGGGGAAAGCGGTTACAGGTCACATTTGTTCCTGAAAAAAGCACAAATGATAATGGTCTTTAGGTACCATAATGGTAATGCTGGAAAATTGGTAAGAATGAATGGGAAGTCGTTGATATCTTTGGGTGAAATTTGACTCCAAAATGACTATGAAGTATCCCATCTTAAGTCTTGCAAAGTGGCCAGGAAGCTTACAGCACTTATATACATCTCACATCTGCTTGACAGCAGAGGCTGATGATTCTGTACTAGGCATTTGTACACTCACACCATGAGTATGCTTCACTTTCTAGGACTGCCGCCCTTTCCCTCGTCTCATCTACGAATTTGTGACAGAACAGAGAACAGAGCAAAACAACTCGTCTCTCGTTTGGACTCAGCCTGGATAGACCTGTCATTTCAGCAGAGCCTTCGACACCGGAGGGATGTGGATGGCTTTAATGTTACGTACATGACCAGCACTGTCAAGGTAACACACATGGCGTCACTCCGATTGTACCCTCTGACTGTACCCTTCTCTAGAATATCGCTTCATCTGAGATCATATGTTCCAAGGATGACTTTTGTTTGGAACATGTTTGTACAGCATAACGACATGAACGAAATAAAGTCAGTTCACCAAATGAGTTCGTTGCACACAGATGGGTCCAACCTCATCCTGTTTCCTCTTTGTACAGGGTGTTTCACTCGTAGGAGGCACCGATTTGGTACTATCGCAATTGCAACCGTCTTGTTTGTATATTATGTCTGTAGTTAACGGTAACTTGGGCCTCTTACTCGTAGTAAGCCCCCGAGTTATCGTTTACTACAGACGTAATATACAAACATGACGGTTGCAACTACGGGAGCATCAACTCGTTGCCTTCTATGAGTGAAACTCCCTTATACCTTTTAATAATAAAAAGGGTTTTCAAATGAGCTGATGTTGGTAACAGGTCTTAGTTTGTAAATATAGTTAGGACCTCTAAACATAGCCTTGTAAAACCATGAGTTAAAAAAAGAGAGTGCAAGAGAGAGAGAGAGAGAGTGAGAGAGGTAACATTTGCTCCTGAGAAACACAAAGGATGGTCTCTAGGAATCATGATGGTAATCTTGGACTAGTGGTAAGAATGAATGAGAGAGTGCTGGTACCTGGGGACGAAGTTTGAATCCTTGGGGAAAAATTGGACTCAAAATTGACCATTAAGAACTACGTTGTAAATCTAGCAAACAAGGCGGCCAGGAAGCTTAAAGCACTTCGAAGTATCTCGCATCTGCTTGACAGTAAAAGCTGCAAGATTCTGTACAAGGCACAAGTATGCTCACACCTTGAGTATGATTCACTTTCTAGGATTGTCTGCCCTCATCTGCGGTTTCTTGAAAGAATAGAGAACAGAGCAAGACAACTTATCTCCTGCCAGGACTCAGCCTGGATAGATCTGTCATTTCAGCAGAGCCTTCAACACAAGAGGGATGTGGCTGGTCTTACTGTTATGTACAAGGCTAATATTGGCTTCACTCCGAGGACAACGAGAAGTGGGCTTCTACACAACAAGACGGGCAGCCAGCAGCAACTTCACACTGACTTTACCCTTTTCCAGAATATCACTTCATCTGAGATCATTTATTCCTAGGATGACTCGAGTCTGGAATATGTTCGATCATCATAATAATATAACAATAATTGCTGGCCCACAAATGGCTCCAGCTTCATCCTGTTCCATATTAGTATGTCTCATAAAAATAAAAAGACTTTCAAATGAGCTGATGTAGGTAACAGCTCTTAGCTTGTAGGTAAAGTTAGGAAACCTAACATAACCTTGTTAAACCCTGTGTAAAAGAGAAAGAGAGAGAGACTGAAATATCAAAAGTAATTAACAAGAAAATCACTATCATCCAATTCTATCTGTTTTTTTTTACTCTTCGCCAAATGGAATGACCAGAAATAACAATTTCCCATGCGTACTTACTCTCCGTTTCTTAACTATAGTGGACTAATATTAAATACAGAAATCGTTAACTCGTAGGCAGGTAGACAAGCAACCACCCAGGGAGGTACTACCGTCCTGCCAAATACATATGAAACTGAAACCTGTAATTGTTTTACACAATGGTAGGATTGCTGGTATCTTTCCCCGTCTCAAAAACACGCAAGAAAATAGGTACATCTTGTTACTTCTACTTACACTAAGGTTACACTATATATACATGTCCACGTATACACATCCATCTGAATTTTCTTCTATTTTCTTAATAGTTCTTGTTCTTATTTATTTCCTTTCATCTCCATGGGGAAGTGGAAAGAAATCTTTCCTCCGTAAGCCATGCGTGTTGTAAGGGGCAACTAAAATGCCGGGAGCAATGGGTTAGTAACCCCGAAGTTGGGATGTTTGAACGTGCGTGGATGTAGTGCAGATAATAAAAAAAAGATGTTTGCAAATGTTATGAATGAAACGAATTGGATGTCCAAGCATTAAACGAAACAAAGCTGAAGGGGATAGTGGAGATTTATTGGGGAGAAATAAATGGGATGAAATGAGGAGTATTTGAAAGAACAAAGGAAAGGGTAGCAATAAAGTTGAAGGATCAGATATAGCAGGAGAAGACAGAATATTAATCTATAAATTCAAGGTTTATGTGGATTAAAATAAGGGTCGGATGCAAAAAGTGGGTTATAATAAATGTTTATGCACCTGGAGAAGAGAAGAGTGTAGAAGAGAGAGAGAGAGAGAGAGAGAGAGAGTGAGAGAGATTTGGGGAGATGTGACATGAGAGAGTAATTGTGGTAGTGAACCTGAATGCCAAAGTGGGAGAAATGGTTATAGAGGGCGTGGTAGGAAAGTTTGGTGCTCCTGGGGTAAATGATAACGGGGAGCCTTTTATTGAACTTTGGATAGAAAGAGGAATGGAAATATATATATGTATTTAAAAAAAAAAGATAAATATACGAGTTATGATATAGGGATTAATGATAGGAGTTTGTTGGACTATGTATTGATGAATAAAAGTTCGATTGACAGACTTAGGATGTGCATATTTATAGAGGGGCAACATATCTATCATTTTTGAGATGTAGCTACAGAAAGAATAAAAGGTAAATTTGGAACAAGGATAATGATATCAGAAAGTAAGAGGGAGTGAAGGTTTATAAACAAAAGGAGACAGTTAGGGTAAGATAAAAGCAACTATTGGTAGAAAGATGGCTAGTGAGAGTATAGGCAATGAGGTTCAAGAAGTTTGAGTCAGATTTAAGAATGCAGTGTTTGAGTGTTCAGCAAAAGTTTGTGGATATAGGAGGGTGGGTGCAGGAGGGAAGGGGAGCGACTGGTGGAATGATAAGATAAGGAGAGTAGTAAGAGAGAAAAAGTTACCAAATGATAGTTTTTTGCAAAGTAAAAGTAATATAAGAAGAAATTAGTATATGGAGAGAAAAGTAGAGGTTAAGAGAGTTGTGAAGGAATCCAAATGAGAGAGTGGGTGAGGTGCTATCAACAAATTTAGCTCATAATAAGAAAAAGTTTTGTAGTAAGAATAATAAGCTGAGAAATTCTAGGGAACGAATGGATATGACAGTTCAGTTTAGAATAGGAGAGTTATTAGATGTAGAGTTGGAGGAATGAGGAAAATGGATGGAATGTTTCGAGGAACTATTAAATATTAATGAAGATAGAGAATCTGCGACATCATGCATTGTCCAGCGAGATACAACATCTTTTAGGAGGAAGAACCAGATGTGAGTGTGGGGGAGATGCGTGAGGCTGTGGGAAGAATGAAAATGGGTAAAGCATCTGGGATTTATGGAACAGACCATGAATGTTAAATGCAGGTGGGGATATAGTTTTGGAATTGTTGGTGCTTTTATTTAATAAATGAATGAAAGAGGGGAAGGAACCTAGATACTGGCAGAGATCATGCATAGTTCCTTTGTATAAAGGTAAAGTGGGAAAAGAGAGTGTAAGGGGAATAAGCCTGTTCAGTATATCTGGCAAAGTTTATGGAAAGAGTTATTATTGAATTTAGAGTAAAATGGAGAGCAGGATCACAGATGAACAAGGGGGCCCTAGGAAGGGTAGAAAATGTGTAAGCCAAGAGTTTACGGTGAACGATGTAAGTGAACAGTATTTAAATAAGGGTGAAGACGTTTTCGTTGCATTTAAGGATTTGGAAAAAGTATATGATAGGATGGATATGGGAGAATACGGTAGATGTTGCAAGTGTATGTAACAGGTGGTAGGTTACCGAAAAAAGGTAAGAGTTTACAAGGATAGTGAGTCTCAGGTTAGGGTAGTGTAGGCCTTAGACAGGAAGTGTGATGTCACCATGGTTCTTCAATATATTTATAGATGGGGTTGTAAAAGAAGTGAATGTACGGGTGTTGGCAAGAGGTGTGGGATTAAAAGATAAAGAATCTAATACAAAATAAGAGTTGTCGCAGTTGCGTTTTGTTCATGCACGAATTTGGGAGTGTATATGAATGAAGGACATTAAAAGTGAACATAGGAAACAAAGCAAGTTGTATTGAATCATATACCAAACTGTGACTGGCCGAGATTCGATCCCACGAGAGAAGGTTGAAATTAACCCTGAGCTAGTATTGTAACCACGAACGAGTGGTATTTAATCAATACCAACACTGCGACTAGCCGGGGGATGGAACCCGGGTTATTTTAGCCCGCCTCATGTGTGCGAAAATTCACGATGCTTTAACCCACTGGACCATCCAATCCTGCAAAGAGCAAGCACCCAGCAGAGCTAGGTGATGTACCGTTATTCGAGGACATACGATGGTGTGGGTCCCTCAGAGCTAATTTCATTCTACTACCCGATTGGTGGTTCATTCACTGTGAACTCCTTGTGTTGTAGTTCGTGTGTTTATTCCAGTATGCTTTTATCTGTCATTTAAGTTTTTTCTCTATTAAACTGTGCATTATTTTGCATAATTAAGGAGTTTTCAAACTTTGATTATTTTTTTTCTGTGCTTAAAACTCTTAAAAAACCTGTTTACAGTAAACGGTTCGTAGAGAGTCTAGAACGGACTCTTGCAACGTTAGTTTTCTCTGTTGTTCAAGGTTTTCTCAGTGTTATTCAAGGTTTTTACATTTAGTTTATTATTACACTGTGCATTCTACAGTATAAATAAATATTTTTTTGCTTAAAAATCTTAAAAAAAAAAAAATTACATACAGTTCGTATATATATATATATATATATCTTTCTTTCAACACTTCGGCCGTTTCCCACCGAGGCAGGGTGGCCCACCGAGGCAGGGTGGCCCACCGGGGCAGGGTGGCCACCGAGGCAGGGTGGCCACCCAGGCAGGGTGGCCCACCGAGGCAGGGTGGCCCACCGGGGCAGGGTGGCCCACCGAGGCAGGGTGGCCACCGAGGCAGGGTGGCCACCCAGGCAGGGTGGCCCACCGAGGCAGGGTGGCCACCGGGGCAGGGTGGCCCACCGAGGCAGGGTGGCCCAAAAGGAAAAACGAAAGTTTCTCCTTTTACATTTAGTAATGTATACAGGAGAAGGGGTTACTAGCCCCTTGCTCCCAGCATTTTAGTCGCCTCTTACGACACGCATGGCTTACGGACTGGGCAGTTATCGAACCCCTGTATTTTTAGCACGGCACTTCCTTGATGAATATTTTGGTTGCACAATATTGAGTAGGACATGATGTGACTACCTTCAAAAAATTTTGGTAAAAGGTAGTGCTCCATTGAGTCGTTTTTCTGGTCACATCACTGGTAACTTAATAACTCAGCCCAAGTTAAATTAATCTTATTATTTCTTAGAATCTAAAATTAGGATAAATACACCGCCTTCTTAGAAAGGGGAAATCTGGGACGTTAGCCTCCACAGATTTTCCTGAAAATAAATTTTACAAGAAAGTTAGAATTCCCAAAGTTCGTCATATGTACTTCATGCCGATGCTGGTGTCTGAGAAGCGCGAGTCTTCACAACCACCTACTGACGAGGTGGGTGTAGGATGCCTGGGTCACCCACACCCAACTTCTGACAAGGCAGATGAGGAAGAAAACCTTCGAAGTAATCAGAAGAACTCCTTACGTGAGAAAATTTTCAATCCTCTTTACATTTACAGTTTCTCTTACCTGAGAAGAAATATGTCCGGGGAGCGCTGGGACCGGATAAAAGGGGAGGGTCACTTTATTACGCTAGGCTACGCTTCTCTTTTGAAGATTATAGAATATTTTTTTCATTCTATTCTTTATTAATATATACTAATATTTACTACTATAATACTGGTGTACACATGTGTTTGTGTGTGCGTGCGTATGTACTAGCTTGTCGCTCTTTAATTAAGAAAAAAAGGGGAGGAGGAGGGGTCACTTGGCTACACAACTCTTCTGAAGAGTTTTAGATAACTTACTAAATATTGTCAGGGCTACCCCTATCTATCTCCTGGCACTCAAAGTTAGGGAGAGAGTGATCCTATAGCATACAACCAGCAGGGCGAGACACTATGAGACTTTAGACACCAACCAAAATTGCTGCCACACATAGACAAGTGACGTCGTCTGCACAACAATGGAGGCTCCTGGTGGTGGCTGCTATGATCTCCCTCAGTTTGCAAGTCCCTCCGTAGCTTTTATCATGCATCCAAGTTTTAATTTTATTTTTGTTATTAACTTGGTATTCACTCTTTTTACCTTAGTATTATGGTCATAACAAATCTGATGATATTAACTGTAGTCAAAAAACCAACTGCTTGGGATTGACTAATTTTTTCTTTCTTTCATTATTTACTTTATAACTCGTTTATAACTTTATCACTACACTGCTGCTATAACCGACCAGATATTTGCATTTATTTTTATTTAAGGTCCCAACCTTGACCCATTAACTATGTTTGCTTTGATTATTTGTGTCAACACTGCCGCCGGCACTGACCAGCTGATTGCTACCCTCCCTCACAGCTTCCAGTAAAATCATCCGCATTCAAATTTTAATTGTAGAATTCTTGATCTTATCACATTATTCACACTCTAGAAAGCTGTTATACTCTTGTAGGTATGTTCACTGATTCAATCACGTACGATGAGTGCTAATAATAACATAGGACAGCCGCTTGAACGTTAAATCCTGGGAACACTATTAAACGATACTGCTTCACGTGTGTGTCTGTGTGTGCGAGTGTGTCCATGTGTACTCATCTATTTACTCACCTATTTATGGTTGCAGGGGTTGATACATAGTTCCTGGCCCCTCCTCTTCACTGATCGCTACTAGGTCCTCTCCCTGCTCCATGAGTATTACCATACCTCGTCTTAAAACTATGTATGGTTCCTGCCTCCACTACATCACTTGCCAGACTATTCCACTTCCTGACAACTCTGACTAAAGAAATACTTCCTAACATTTCTTTGACTCATCTGAGTCTTCAACGTCCAATTGTGACCCCTTGTTTCTGTGTCCTATCTCTGGAACATCCTGTCTCTGTCCACCTTGTCAATTACTCTCAGTATTTTGTATGTCGTTATCATGTCTCCCCTAACCCTCCTATCCTCCAGTGTCGTCAGGTCGCTTTCCCTTAACCTTTCCTCGTAGGACATGCTCCTTAGCTCTGGAACTAGCTTTGTTGTAAACCTTTGCACTTTCTCTAATTTCTTGACGTGCTTGACCAGGTGTGGGTTCCAAACTGTTGTTGCATACTGCAGTATGGGCCTGACGTAAACGGTGTACAGAGTCTTAAACGATTCCTTACTGAGGTATCGGAACGCTATTCTCAGGTTTGCCAGGCACCCATATGCTGCAGCAGTTATCTGGTTGATGTGCGCCTCAGGAGATGTGCTCGTTATTATACTCACCCCAAGATCCTTTTCCTTGAGTGAGGTTTGCAGTCTTTGGCCATCTAGCCTATACTCTGTCTGCGGTCTTCTTTCCCATTATCCGATCTTCATGACTTTGCATTTGGCGGGGTTAAATTCGAGGAGCCATTTACTGGACCAGGTGTCCAGGTCTCTTTGAAGTCCTGCTTGGTCCTCATCCAATTTGATTCTCCTCATTAATTTCACATCATCTGCGAACAGAGACACTTCTGAGTCTATCCCGTCCGTCATGTCATTCACATATACCAAGAATAGCACTGGTGTGAGTATGAGTGTATGAGAGTGTGTGTACTCACTTAATTGTGGTTGCAGGGGTCGATTCATAGCTCCTGGCCCCGGTGTGTGTGTGTGTACGTGACAAATAATTAAGAATTTAAATTTAAAACTTTGGTAACTTAGGAACCTAACGATGTTAAACATGATATAGTTACTTCATATCCAGAATATATTAGATCAAAATTAATTTTATTGCAGTAGGTATTTAACATCAATTAAACACAGTAGCTTCATTATGTTATGTTGTTACTGCAACAATGAATTTTAAATCACGTCTGACAAAAGTATTGTTGTTTTTAAGTAAAGCAAGCAAGACTTGCGTGACATAAAACGCGACTTAAGCTTTCACTTTTAATAGATACCCAAGTGGAGGGAGAAAGAAAATGAATTATGTTCATAGTTGTGTCATCCTGATGTGATTGGAAAACATAAATGAGCTCATTTCCATTGCTGGTATTATACTCAGGGGGAGAAGCACTAAACCCGATGAGCCACAGAGCGTCTGAGGACTGGGAGGTAATCAGGCGTCACGGGACGTGGTGGAGAGAAGCTTCAGATGCTTGAAATGGTAGCCAGCCACCGGCTTCCGGGTATCCCTCTTCATCCCCTTCCTTCAATGATATAAGACAAATATATGATTGAACTTATTATGCTTATCCAATAGCATTTAATTATTCAAAGTATTTCAACGCGGTTTTGTAACAATATCAGCAACGATCATTACTGTTTCAGTGCAACGTTATTGGTAATACTATTCATTAACAATAATACTAACAATAAATGAATTGCCAAGATGGTAAAAAGTTTGTGCATTGGCATCGAACGTCACTGGAAAAAATGGAAATCAGGAATATCAGGAAATATAGCTCCTGCTTCAGAGTGGTCAGGAAGTAGAATAACATGGATGAAGGAGTGGTAGAGGCAAGTTCCATACATTGTTTTAAAAATTGGTATCATAGGTTCCTCGAGGCTAAGAGGGATTTATCCAAGAAATGGTTACTTTAGAGACAAGTCCAGGAGCTAAGAATCAACCCTTATTACCATATTAGATAAATTCACACACACACACACACACACACACACAACAGGCCTAGTGTCTAATCGACATGTGCCTTGGACAAATGGTAACTACTACATGCACATGCACACGCACTCGTGCTCTTGCAATCATTGGAAACCGACAAAGGTAACAAGTATACTTTGAAAAGCTCTAGGAGTGGTGATGCAAGGTAAAGCAAATCGGAGAGAAACTAAGACAGGTGTGGAAGCTGTGAGGGAAGAAGTTGCAAAAAGCTAGTAAAGACCTGGAGTAAACATTACTCCGATCACATCACCAAAGGTTACCAGCAGTGCATGTGAGGCCGGAAAATCTTAGAATTGGCTGAAAAAACCTTGTATGTAAATGAGATACACATTGCGAGTTATAGCATTTTACTCTGAAAACGTTTCGTCAAGCAAGGACTCATCAGTGCACAAATATCCCACATATAGGAGAGAGAAACTCATGACGTTTCGGTCCGACTTGGACCATTTACAAGTCACACTAACACACGAAAGTGAGGGAGCCATTATATATATAGGGGAGGGGGAGACAGCAAGACTTGAATATTTGCAGCGGTTTAAGAGAGGCGATCCTGAGGTGAAAGAGTGAAGTCATGAAGTCACATGTGAGTAGGCAGCCGAGTTAGGTTAGATGGAACGATAAGCCTCGCTAAGTTTTCGGAGAATGTGAGTGATCCTTAGTTTTGAGTAATGATATTGGCTGACTATAACTGAGAATTCTAAACATAATTTGCCGAGACGGTCACTTTCTTTGATGATCGCTTATTACCTTCAGTTATACACTACGTATGTCACACCACAGGGGTGTTAAAGAATATTTTAGTATTAGGGAAGTATACAAGCGGAATGAGCCCAGAGTTACTGGGTCCAGGAGGCCGGGAACTACAGAAGCAATCTCTCGACTCAGTGAGCACACATGCTGTAGTAATAATGAATTTAATAGTTATAATTGGTATTATAAATTGCACAGTGATTCAGATTCCGTAACATATAATTTTATTTTAAAATTATTTAGAATATGAAATATCTAAGCAATGCACACTTTTAATTAATTAAAGACTGAAGAAATACTTTCTAACGTTCCTGGGACTCATCTGTCTTTTCAACTTCCAACTGTGCCCTTATGTTTGTTTCTAGCCTCTCGAACAATCTGTCATTGTCTACCATATTAATTTCTCTTGGTATTTGGTACATTATTTTCATATCACCCTAGTCCTTCCTTCCTCACATGTCATCAGGTTATGTGCCCTTTATCTCTCTTCATAGGTCACACACCCTAGCTACGGGACGAGTCTCGTTGCAAACCTCTGCACTTTGTCATTTTATTTTTTTTGGACTCCTAGATCAGGTATAGGCCTGGCTTATACCGTATTCAGTGACTTAAATGATTCTTTAAAATGATTTCTGAAAGATAGTATCAGATTTTTTACACGCACATTTATTGCAGTAGTTATTGGGTTGATGTGCGCCTCAAGCGATATGATCGGTACAATACTTACCCCGAGGTTCTACGTGATTGAGATTTTCAGACCATGCTCCCCGAACCTGTACTCCATCGCTGGTCTTCTTTGCTCTTTCCAGATGTTCGTAACTTTGCACTTGCTGGGATTAAATTTCAGTAGCCAATTACCAGCCCAGACCTGCAACTTGTTTACGTCCACCTGAAGACCTTCCTGGTCGTCACCTGTTGGTATTCTCCTCATTAGTTTCACATCATCTGCAAACATCTTGTGTGTGTGTGTGTGTGTGTGTATGTGTGTACTCACCTAGTTGTACTCACCTAGTTGTGGTTGCAGGGGTCGAGTCATAGCTCCTGGCCCCGCCTCTTCACTCGCCGCTACTGGGTCACGCTCCCTGCTCCATGAGCTTTATCATACCTCTCCTTAAAGCTATGTATGTGTGTATGTGTGTGTGTGTGTGTGTGTGTGTGTGTGTGTGTGTGTGTATTTGCGTATGTGTTTATGTGTGAATGTCTTTGTTGAGTATGTTTGTGTAATTATCGTCTATTTTAGCCATTCCTTTTTTTCGTCATTTTATATTTTCCATAAGAAAACAGAGATACACCTCATACAGTCTCTCTTAGTATGTCATTCATAAATACCAGAAACATTACTGGTACTAATACTGAGACATGCGGAACCCCGCTCTTGACTTTACCCTATTATAACATCTCTTCTCGATCAATCACTTTTTGTCTTCTTTCCTTACAGAACTCTTGATCCACAGGTTATTCCTGCCTATTCCTGAAATTTTCTC
This sequence comes from Cherax destructor, assembly GCA_009830355.1. Classification (NCBI taxonomy): domain Eukaryota; kingdom Metazoa; phylum Arthropoda; class Malacostraca; order Decapoda; family Parastacidae; genus Cherax; species Cherax destructor. The sequence goes on from WNWK01000346.1 coordinate 236,308, forward strand.
CCAGTTTCTTGTTAGGTACCGTATCAAATAACTTCTTGCAGTCAAAGATTATGCAATGCATCCATCCCTCTTTCTCTTGCCTCACTTCTGTTACTTAGCAACAGAACTCCAAAAAAGATTTATAAGACAATATTTGCCATCTCTAAATCCAAACTAGTTGTTGGTTTTGAAAAGACATATTTCCAAATCCTTCTGAAACATTACCATACAGTGTGTGCGTGTTAGTGATACTGATCTTCCTATTTTTCTCCTTTCTTGAATACTGGGACTATATTCGCTGTCATCCAGATCTGTAACAACTGTTCTCTATCCACTGAACTGCTGTAGATCTTACCCAGTAGCTGAGACATAGATTCTGTTCCCTCTCGCAGTATCCATCGTGACACTGTCAAGTTTCATTGCCTGTGATGTATCCAGCTCACTCATTTTTCTTTTATCGTCTTATCTTCTGTCGAGTGTATGGTGGACGTTACCTTTTAAGGTACCATTTTACCTTTGTTCTCTGGCGTTGTACTTATTTCCACCATGACTACCTTTTTAAATCTTTGGTTCAACATCTCTGAGACCATCTTGTAATTCCTCCTGAGCTCTCCTCTTTAATTAAAGAAGAAAATGACACAATACTGCGGCTGGAACAACCCAAAACACACACTTACGAGAGGAACCTAATGACCACGTTCTCATCTGTCCGGGATAATTGCAAAGTGATGTAACAATGGTCCGTCCTGGACCATCTGGCTCCTCTGTTTACTCCTGTGTTCTTGTCTCACCTTCGCTTTCTATAGATTTTTCTCCCACGCGTTTATATTTTCTTTCATTTCTCTCTGCAAATCTGGTTAAGCCTCGATCTCACTCCGTTTCTCCCATTTTTTCAATCTGGACATGAAGTTCACCTGTGCCTCTTGCCATTTTCCAGCCAGATACTCCATCCCATTCGTTGATTTTCCATATAGATCCCTTTCTCACTGTATTGGACTCAGGAATTTTTCTCATCCCTTCAAAGTTTCATCTTCTGAAGTCTGGGTTTTCGGTCCCTCCACCTGCTATTCTCCAATGAATATTTAATTCCACAAGTTATTGGATATTCAGTACTGTGTGATAGCTAGCACCCCAGGAAGCCTTCATATTCTCTTTCTCCTGTGTGTGTGTGTGTGTGTGTGTGTGTGTGTGTGTGTGTGTGTGTGTGTAAGTGTGTGTGTGTTATTCTATGTGTCTGTGTTTGGGTGAGACATACATGACCTTTTGTAAATAGTAATAATTGCCAGTACAGACAAGTATAAAATTAACTGCCTTCAGTAAAGCAACTTGCGCCTTACTCTGTACACGTGCGCGGTCGCGCGGGTTGATGGGGGAGAGAGAAGGACTCGTGTATGTGACAGGTGAGGAGGGTGGCCAAGGAACAAACTAATGGCTACCATGTTCCAAGTTACCTTTCAGCCGTACTCATATTCTTTCATTCACCTATCTCTCGATAAATCTCTTTCTCTCTCTCTCTCTCTCTCTCTCTCTCTCTCTCTCTCTCTCTCTCTCTCTCTCTCTCTCTCTCTCTCTCTCTCTCTCTCTCTCTCTCTCTCTCTCTCTCTATATATATATATATATATATATATATATATATATATATATATATATATATATATATATATATATATATATATATATATATATATATATATATATATATATATATATATATATATATATATATAATATATATATATATATATATATATATATATATATATATATATATATATATATATATATATATATATATATATATATATATATATATATATATGTATATATATATATATATGTATATATATATATATATATATATATATATATATATATATATATATATATATATATATATATATATATATATATATATATATATGTGTGTGTGTGTGTGAATGTGTTTATATATATGATATACGTCTATACACGAATACATACAAAAAGTTTACCTAAGCAAAAATACAAATGCACGAATGTACACATATACATTCAAGTGAATACGCCCATTTATATTTATGAAATTGCACATACGTACAGAAATTTAAATGTACAAACACTTACGAAAAATTATCTTTAGCTGTATATGAGTTTTAGGACCACCCTCCACTATTCCTTTTGCATGAACTGTGGTAAAGGCAGCTGGGCTGGTGAAATATTGGGATACCTCTCCCGGATCGAGCAGCGACAGATATATAAATGACTTACCAGGAGGTATAAAACACTATGAGACTATGACTGGAGATGATGCAAGAATTTTTATATTTTGTAAAATAAATCTTTACGAAATGATCAAGACAAACTGAAAAGAATGGATCCAGTGGGCACAATAATGGAAAACTGTATCAACGTCCATGATCCCCGACGATTCAACATCTTATCAGAATCAGAAACAATGCTGGGACAAGTGTAGAGATCTTTAAGTGGAAACTGGCCAAGTATCTTCTCCGGGTGCCCCATCAACCACGTTGTGGGTCAGACGGCCACCACCAGGAAAGCGCCAGAGGAGTCTGGACCAAGGCCGGGCTCTAGAAGTAGAAAAACTCTCGGAAATCATAAAAGGTTTCAAAGGTATATACACAGTATAATAGACTGAACTGAATATAGATAAATACCATGTAATGGAGATGGGGGAAAGTGTAATCAAGCCTCACGAATACAGTGCGACACAGTCTTCAAAGTATCAGATAGAGAGAGATCTAAGAGTTATTATTAACGAAAGAAAAGGTACCAAAGGATCATATAAATGAAATTGTGAACGACTCATATGCTACACTGGCAAGTTAAAAAAATATATAAAATAAATGCATAGTTAAATACAAGCGAGAGTGCTGGATACATACCGGAAACAGCAACGGAGGAAGAAATAAAACTGCTGTTTCCTTGACACTTCAATCGCAGACAAATTAGCTAGAAGACCAAGGATTCTGAATCGTGCAGGACAAAAGGAATGAAGGCAACAATTTGAAACTGCAGAAGCCAACAAATGAAGGAAGTACTGAGAGAGGGAATGAACCACACGAGACTTTATTTTGTCTTTCCCAATGTGGATTATCATAAAAGGCCTGTGACCCTGCAGTCACAAATGAGTGGCATTGCAAACCAGGAACCAAAAATGAACAGAGGATTACGAAAAGTTAAGGCATTACATGAAAAAGGACAATTGGAAAGAAAACTAGATGGAACGACAACACAGGATAAACTGCACAGGTTCTATGAAAATGGGGAGAGGAGACAAATAGAAATGAATATTGAAAGCGAGGAAGAAATTGGGGAGGGAGAAATAGAGCTGAGTCAGAGTACAGCCTAGGAGAAACGAGACTGCAGTTGTTAAAGGAATCATCGCCACGTTGAAGTTGTTAGTTTATGGTGTTTTTGGATGTAATGAACGAGGCTAATAAATCTTAGAACATCATTTGACATCTATTTCAGTGACTTGTTGCATTCTGACATAAATGAGCTTACTTACATCTCAAGCTTCTCCACGCTGAAACTGCATGTTTGATGGGCTCTACATATGTAGTATGTAGCGTACTGAATTATACTATGTGCGCCGTATGTATAGACCCTCAAACATTCAGTCTCAGCGTGGAAAAATTTAAGTTCAAAGTAAGTTCATTTATGCCACAATGCAACAAACCTTAGAAATAGACGAGTATAATACCGGTTTAAGGGATTAGCAAAGCTATTGTGAATTAAAAAAAATACTCTAGAAGCTAAATAGAACTATGAGAAGTTAGCAGTGGTTATTCAGCACACAGAAGAGTGGATAGTCTGTTTATTTCTGTTCAAATAATTGGTAAAAAATGGTATAAATAGCGGCTTGATGAAGCCCATTCTATGGATGAAATGTTTTCAGTAAGGAACGCATTATACTGCATATGCGTCTACGTTCCCACAAGCAAATAGCCTTTGAATCTAACAAACACAAAACATTCATAAAATGAAGAAATAGACAGTTGAGTGGTAGACGTTTCACTGGATAAAGGATTATCAAACAAGAAGCAGTTACAGTGGTAAATAGACAAAGATGCAACTAATGTGACATTTTCTTGTGACAACGTTTCGCACTCCAAGAGGTTTGTCAAGCTCCTGGAGAGCGAAACTTTTCCACAATAAAATGTCACATTAGTTGCATCTGTTGAAAAAAAAAGATGTGGAGTTCTGCAAGTAGCAGTCCCAGAACCCACACTGTTCATGTGACACTGATGGTGAGAATACAAAAAGGAAAATTCTAAAAAAAAAAACTGCAAGACGGCTTTATTAAACTGTATGAATATTTGAGGAAATATCTATTAGTTCAGTCTTATCATGTGCAATTATGAAGAAAAAAACTGGTGAAAATAAGGTCAGATATAGGATACCATCTGAGAGAGATGCAGCTGCAATAGAAAATCACGGAACGGTTGGAGCATGAACCAGTTATTTGTTTGCAGTCGTGTTATTAGGTTCCCGTGAGTCATGATAACTGAAACAGGTAGATGGGCAGAGTCGGTGGTCGACTTCACAGTCAAACTGCTTTCTGAGAGACATTTAAATGTACAATGTAATGACTGATTAGCTTTAGCAGCGTGAAAAGCAAACCTTCATGACCCTGTACACTATGTATGCAAACTCAGCATAATTTCTATAATCGAGTACGATGTTTGGGAATAAAGCCCTCTGTTAGTAGAACACGAAAATAAAAGTAAAGAGATGCATGAATTGCTCTAGAAACTGAATAATTTAATCTACAAATAAAGACTAGGGGAGTTAGCTCTAGAGGAGAGCAGAGTGGATGTGTGTCACAATGGAGAAGATGCCCAGGGATATAAATAAGATAAAAGAGGGGCACACAGACAAATGGAAGACTAGAGCATTAAGAAACAGAGGGGAAGTGCATAAAATAGCCATCGTTATAAGAAATATATTTTTAGGGTGAGATTAAGAGACAAAGAAAGATAGCTGGCAAGCCAGATAATAGAAGCCGAGTCATTACTTAGTACTAAAAGCAGATATATTAGAATAAAAGAGTTAAGAGCGCAACAACATGTACAAGCACATATGGGTGAGTGTATGTTCACACGCAAGCAAGCACTCACGTACACACGTACGTACGTAAACGCGCACGCACGTAAACGCGCACGCACGCTCAAATAGTCTGGGAAAGAGACACACATCAGAGGGAAGAGAAAACAAGAAAACATCGGCTATTCTTTGGCAGCCATCGCTCTCAAGTACTTCCTCTCAGCTCTGTTGTTGTTAATGAAGGCACATTGAGTTTTGTTGAAGTTTAGTGTGTGTTGAGTGCGTGTACTGCATGGGACATTAAAAGAGAGAAGAAAAAGAGAGAGAGAGAGAGTATATATAACACCTAATTGTGGTTGCAGGGGTCTATTCATAGCTCCTGGCCCCGCGTCTTCACTGGTCGCTACTTGATCCTCTCCCTGCTCCATGAGCTTTATCATACCTCGTTTTAAAACTATGTATGGATCCTGCCTACACTGCATCACTTTCCAGACTATTCCACTTCCTGACAACTATATGGCTGAAGAAATACTTCCTAACATCCCTGTGATTCATCTGAGTCTTCAACTTCCAACTGTGACCCCCTTGTTGGTGTGTCCCACCTCTGGAACATTCTGTCTCCGTCCACCTTGTCGATTCTTCTCAGTATTTTATAAGTCGTTATCATATCCCCTCTATCTCTCCTGTCTTCCAGTGTCGTCTGGTCGATTTCCCGTAACCTCTCCTCGTTGGACATACCCCTTAGCTCCGGGACTAGTCTTGTTGCAAACCTTTGCACTTTCTCTAGTTTCCTTACATGCTTGGCTAGGTGAGGGTTCCTAACGTACACAGTGTACAGGGTCCTAAATGACTTTTTATTAAGATGTCGAATGCTGTTCTTAGGTTTGCTAGGCGTCCATATGCTGCAGCAGTTATTTGGTTGATGTGCGCCTCAGGAGATGTGCCTGGTGTTACACTCACCCCAAGATAATTTTCCTAGAGTGAGGTTTGTAGGCTCTGGCTCCCTAGACTGTAATCCGTCTGTGGTCTTCTTTGCCCTTCCCCAATCTTCATGACTTTGCACTTGGTGGGGTTGAATTCCAGGAGCCAGTTGCTGGACCAGGCCTGCAGCCTGTCCAGATCCCTCTGTAGTTCTGCCTGGTCCTCGTCCGATTGAATTCTTCTCATCAACTTCACATCATCTGCAAACAGGGACACTTCGGAGTCTATTCCTTCCGTCATGTCGTTTACAAATACCAGAAACAGCACGGGTCCTTGGACTGATCCCTGTGGCACCCCGCTCGTTAAAGGCGCCTACTCTGACACCTCGCCACGTAAAATGACTCGCTGTTGTCTTCCTGACAGGTATTCTCTGATCCATTGTAGTGCCTTCCCTGTTATTCCTGCCTGGTCCTCCAGCTTTTGCACTAATCTCTTGTGTGGAACTATGTCAAACGCATTCTTACAATTCAAGAAAATGCAATCTACCCACCCATCTCTCTCTTGTTTTACTGCCGTCACTCTGTCATAGAACTCCAGTTGGTTTGTGACGCAGGATTTCCCATCCCTGAAACCATGCTGGCTGTCATTGATAAGCTCATTCCTTTCTAGGTGTTCCACCACTTTTCTCCTGATAATCTTCTCCATGACCTTGCATACTATACATGTCAGTGACACTGGTCTGTAGTTTAGTGCTTCGTGTCGGTCTCCGTTTTTAAAAATTGGGACTACATTTGTTGTCTTCCATACCTCAGGTTGTCGCCCTGTTTCGATAGATGTGTTGAAGATTGTTGTTAGTGGTACACATAGAGCCTCTGCTCCCTCTCTCAGGACCCATGGAGAAATGTTGTCCGGCCCCATCGCCTTTGAGGTATCTAGCTCGCTTAGCAGCCTCTTCACTTCCTCCTCAGTTAATATGTATTGTGTCCATCACTTGATGGTGTACCCCACCTCTCCTCCTTTCTCGAGGCCCTTCTATCTCCTCTGTGAACACTTCTTTGAATCTCATGTTGAGCTCCTCACACACTTCGCGGTCATTTCTTGTGACCTCCCCTCCTTCGTTCCTCAGCCTGATTACCTGGTTCTTGACTGTTGTTCTTCTCCTGATGTGGCTGTACAACAGCTTTGGGTCAGATTTGGCATTCGCTGCTATGTCATTCTCGTATTGTCTTTGGGCCTCCCTTCTTACCTGTGCATATTCATTTTTGGCTCTACGACTGCTCTCCTTATTCTCCTGGGTCCTTTGTCTTCTATACCTCTTCCATTTCCTAGCACACTTGGTTTTGGCTTCTCTGCACCTTTTGATGAACCAAGGGCTCATCCTGGCTTTTTCGTTATTCCTGTTACCCTTGGGTACAAACCTCTCCTCAGCTTCCTTGCATATTGTTGTCATATTTTCCATCATCTCGTTTACTGACTTCCCTGCCAGCTCTCTGTCCCACTGAACTCCATGCAGGAAGTTCTTCATGCCTATGTAGTCCCCTTTCTTGTAGTTTGGCTTTTTTCGTCCTGTCCTTTCTGCTTTCTCCTCCACTTGTAACTCTACTATGTATTCGAAACTTAGAACCACACGATCACTGGTCCCAAGGGGTCTTTCATATTTGATGCCCTCAATATCTGCGCTACTCAATGTGAATACTAGGTCCAGTCTTGTTGGTTCATTCTCTCCTCTCTCTCTGGTAGTGTCCCTTACGTGTTGGTACATGAGATTTTCCAGTACCACCTCCATCATCTTAGCAATCCACGTTTCTTGGCCCCCATGTGGCTCTAAGGTCTCCCAATCGATTTCCTTGTGGTTGAAGTCACCCATGATCAGTAGCTTCGCCCTGCTCGCATGAGCCCTTATGGCAACTTCGGCCAGTGTATCAACCATCGCTCTGTTACAGCCTCCTGCTGTTCTGTGGTGGGTTATACGTCACTGCAATTACCACCTTGGGACCTCCGGACTGAAGCGTTCCTATTATATAATCTCTTGCTTCTCCTCTGTCTCCTCTCTCCAGCTCATCAAAATCCCATCGGTTTTTGATCAGTAGTGCCACTCCTCCACCCCCTCTGTTCCCTCTGTCTTTCCTCAGGATCTGATAATTCGTTGGAAAGATGGCATCTGTTATCATCCCTGTGAGCTTGGTTTCAGTGAGAGCTGTGATGTCTGGTGATGCCTCTTTGACTCTTTCATGCCACTCCTCCCACTTATTCGTTATTCCATCAGTGTTGGTGTACCATACCTTCAGTTTCCTCTCCAACACTGTGTTTTGTGTGTGTGTGTGCGTGTGTGTATTCCTCTCTTCCTCCCTATTTTCATTCTCTCCTTGCCTCTTTTACCTCTGTGCCTCTCTTATCTTCCTCACTTCATCTACTTGGGCCAACAATATTTTTGAACTTGTTCTGACCACAGATTGTCTCCACATCCGATCTTGCGACGGAGGAAAGAGAGAGACTAGGAAACAGTGATGATAGCATTACTCTATTCCCAGTAAACACAATCTTTGAGATTCAGCACAACTCTGACGGTTCCATACTGCCGAGCGGCTGATTCTAATAAGATGATGTCAGCAGCGTAAATTGGATCGAACTGCTGAATGCAGAAAACGTAGAAGAAATGTGGCGAAGATTTAAAACAAAAAAATATTAAATATAATAATAATAATAATAATAATAATAATAATAATAATAATAATAATAATAATAATAATAATAATAATAATAATAATAATAATAATATCTTTATTTCTACAAGTACATGTACAAGGTATACAGGCTTAGCTGACAACAATGACATACTATTATATAGAAAGTCGCTTGTTATGCAGAGCATTTCGGCCAAATTAGATCAGTTTTATCCCAGGATACGACTCACACCAGTCAACTAACACCCAGGTACCTATTTTACTGATGGGTGAACATAGACAACCGGTGTAAAGAAACACGCCCAATGTTTCCACCCTCACCGGGAATCGAACCAGGACACTCGCCGAGTGAAGCGAGAGCTTTAGCCACCAGGCCACTGGGTACCGTAATATAGAGAAGGAAAGCATACCAAGAAAGTTTTAACAAGAAAAAGATCAAATAAAGACATCATCGATAACAAAATGTAATGGATGTTTAATATTTTAACCATACCCTCTACCAACATGGTAGTTGGTATGGTGAGAGGAAACCGGAGCGGGCCGTTGCCTAGGACACTCGCTACCTCACTCAACCACTAACAAAGCCCAAACTAAACCCCACATGGACTGTCATATACATACATCAGATGGGACAATCTGAAGTCAACATGTTTCTGATATTTGCAAAGCGACTGCATCAGTACGATCAGATGACAGTAAGGAAACCGAGTCATTAAGAATAAAATTAATAGAAATAGAGATCTGTGAAAGCCTTAACAGAACTAGTGGTAACCAGAAGTAGAAGTATTGTTAGACACAGCTCTGTGAAGGGCAGTTTAGTAACACAAGTAGTAAAATAGAAAGAGTACTAATTTAGAAGAGATAGTAGAGATAGTTGTAGTCCAAATTCCACGCTAATTTTCGTTATAGTATGGAATATTCTTCCTTTTTTTCTGGCCGGCATTGACAAGAGGGAGAGGAGGGTGGGGAGAGAAAGCCTTTTGCTTTTCAATCCTTGACTCATACACATAGATAATACTTGATAGTTTTCAATCTATATAGCAGTAGTTCTTTTTAATAGAGAATCCTGGTCTTGACTTACAGGTCCTCTTCAATTTGTCTTTCCATACGTATCTGTGTACTCCCTCTCTTCCCTCCCCATTCCACATCATCTTTTCCTCTCTTCCTTCCTAACTCTTCCTTCCCTGCCTCTCTTTCACCCTGGCACCCTGGCACCATCAGCAGAAACAAGTGTGGTGGTCCATGTGATACGCCAGGGTCTCCCATGAGGACCACTTACCACCAGGAGTATCATGAACTGTACCACCATCAATGTCCGGCTCCACCTTAACCTATCCTCCCTCTTCTACCTACCATCACCCCTTTAACTCCCCTTCCTACCTCTTTCTCTCTTTTCCCATAATCCCTTTTTTCTCCTTCCACGCTTTCTTTTCCTATCGATCTTCCACCCATCCACCTCTCTCTCCTGCCCTCTCTCATTTATCTCATCATATCCCCCTCGATTCCCATCTCCCTTCCCCTACATTCCCACCCAACCCTTTCCCACCCTCTCCCTTATCTTCATTTCCCTCTCCCTTCCCTATCTCACCCTTCTTCAGGACAACTCTTCTCCTCTCTACTCTTCCTTTCCCTACTCCTCTTTCTCACCCTACTCCTCTTTCTCACCCACCCCTCAAGCCAGCACCTGTAACACTTGAGTTTTGATGTCGTTGCTATCTTAAGTTTTACGAGCCCTCGCTATCAGCTGTGAATATCAAAGAATAACCAGGATGCCAATATCTTAATGTTTACGGCAGCGAGCGACGATATTTGCGAATCCCAGAAAATTGTATTTCGATGTGGCATTAGATAAGAGCCAAACATTTGCCTCTAAATGGCGTTGGTTCACACACTGTGGGCTGGCAGGCCCACGCTCACGCCTTACCTTGGGTTCGATTAGATTCCCAGAGAGTACAAAATCTGTATGAGAAGGGGCTGCTGTAAACATGAGGAAACGATAATAATTATTAAGGAGATACTTCTGGATAGTAGGAACTATCAAAGGAAGAAAGAATCGGTTGTATAAAGGGGTAAACAACAACTGTAGGAAAGAAGTTAACATATCATAAGCAGAGCTACATGAAAAGCAGAAGCTACTGTAGAAATTGAGGAGCTAAAATAGAAATAATGGAACTATAGGAATGAATATGCTGCAATAGAAAAGGAGCCTCCATATATCCATATAACCCGTGTTTGAAGGGATGAAGAGGGAATGATAAAAATGCGAAAGAGGACGTGAAGACAGTGGCTAGGGAGAGAGAGAGGGAAAGTGGAAGACAAAAGAGAAGTTAATTGCAAGAAATTTTGTTTATATTAAATATAACAGAATACTTCAACAATGTGCTGCTACCCTTTTCTGAGTGACAGTCACACTTCATCACATAGGATAGACTTCATTCATCTAGTGAGGAAATCTCTCAGTCAGAGCTGCTAAACATAAATAGGGCGCCGAGGATACAGTCAGGTATAGGTCAGGGAGCACCAGTTACCTGGGAATTACTGTCTCTCAGGAAGGCTATCCGCGCACACAGCAGAAATTGAATTTGTGAAAATATATTTTCATCGTCAAAGAACAAGACTACAAAAACCACAAGGTAAAACAAAGGACAACTAAACTATATTTATGTACCTATAAATGGATAGATAGTATAAATTTGTTGTTGCTCTGGCCTGGCGACAATCAGCCTGAAAATCACGAAGCAAATACTCCAGTTATATTAAGCAGCATTAAGTTAGGTAGATAGAAGCCGCATTATACAATAATTTATACAATAATTTATTAAAGGTAGAATAAGTTGCTGCACTAATTTTGAGCTAATCATAATGCTGAACACCACGTTACTTCACAGAGTGGTAAGACGGAATGAATATAAGTGGAGAGAGAAGAGAATAATTTATATAAAAGGAAATGATAATGGTTAAGAATAATATATATATATATATATATATATATATATATATATATATATATATATATATATATATGCTGCGTTCCTTTTTTTTTTAGCTAAATTCTGTTATGTATATCATAGGTTAGTTTAAATTTATTTATTATTACTTAAAATCAATGATAGATATTTTTTTTTTCAGGTTCAGAGTGATTTTCGCAGATTTGTGGCAAAACAAATCTAGAGAGTTCAGATTCAGCGCCCTCTGTCTATCCTCGTTAAAGAGATTTCTGATAATTTGGATCAACTTTGCCATTTATGTCTATTCTGTAATAGGATGACCAGAACTACGCAGCATAATTTAAATGAGGCCTAACCAGCCAGCGATATATAGAGTTGAAGTGTAACCTTGGGACTCCTGTCATACATTTTTCTTGATATGAAGCCAAGAATTCTATTAACATTACTGCGTACACTTAGGCACTGTTGTCTTGGCTTTAGATTACTGTTAACCAAAACTCCTAAATTTTTTTCGCATTCAGAGTGATTGAGATCCCTATTATTAAATTTATAAGTGCCATGGTTATTCTCCTTTTCAAGCCTTAGAACCTTACATGTGTCTACATTAAACTGCATCTGTCAATTGTCTGACAACTGAATTAGTCTATTCATAGAGATTTTCCAGTATCCTCATCAGAATTAACCCGACGGCCTATTTTAGTGTCATAGGCAAATTTGCTTATGTCGCTATTTATTCTCTCATCTACATATATCATTTATGTTTCCACGAACAAGTAGTCTTGAGCATATAACAAACTGCACTGGAAGGGAATCGTTTATGTATAATGTGAACAAGAAAGGGCCCAACACTATAAGGTTGGCACTTTAATTGTAACTGATTCTCTGTCATCCATAAATGCTCTCAACTCATTAAGTATAAATTGTGGCATGTTTGTGTCAGAAGCCAGACACAGGTATGGTAGGATTGTGGACAGTAGAGTCAGAGTGCACATGCTGTGGATTCCATTGACCCCTGTGGAACATCGCTTGTGATGCGTCCCCACTCTGATTTCTCTACATTTATGCAAACTGTCTGCTTCCTTTCAGTGAACCGCTCATCAATTGAGGAAAAAATTAAGAACATAAGAAGGGAGAAAGTGGGGAATAGAAAGCTGCATGGGTCGGTTTGCCAAAACACAGCCACACTCACATCTTGTTATTCAATTACCGTATTTTCTGGCATATAAGGCGCACCTTTTTACCCCTCAAAAAAAGTCCTCGAAAATCATCTTGCTCCTTAAATGCTCAAGGTCAGGGTTAAGGGTAAACTTTGGGTTACGCTTTAGCAGTTGTTTACTAACGTTACGTTACAGCTCCTTGCTTACGTTACAACTGCGGGAAAATGCGGTAGTTATTGCAAAGCTGAGCCTAACAACTGCATCGCAGCTCACGCAATATACAAATTATATGTTAAACCCGCTGTATAATATTGAATAATGTTAAATACAGAGAAAATACAATGGGTTATTATAACAGATAGCCTGGACGACTTCATCTCAGTTATATACAATGAAAGACTTCCCTTGTGTTAATATCAGTGCTAACCTGAACCACATTAAACAAACGGACAAACATCACATACTATGTATTATATTATTATTATTATTATTATTATTATTATTATTATTATTATTATTATTATTATTATTATTATTATTATTATTGTTATTATTATTATTATTATTATTATTATTATTATTATTATTATTATTATTATTTATTATTATTATTATTTTGTTATGACACAAGCGTTAAACTTGTAGGGGTCATGTAGCGTTTGAAATGAAACGTTATTAGGTTCTGTCTGAGGAAGAGGTGGGCAACTCCAATTTCATGAGTTACAAGTCCCTCAGTATCGGGACACTTCTTCCCCTCCCACCGTCAACGGAGATAAATTGACAGTCAAGCTCCCGATCGTTATTCAGGAAAAAAAAAATTCTGTCTCACTAATGTTGTGTTATTGTTCAACAGAATGGGATCTGCAAGAGAGAGAACCAGGAATAGGGAAGTGGACTGCTATCATACACGATACTTTGTTTTTACAGTTACAGCCGTAAGCTCTCCTGCTTCATACTCACATTACAGCTATAGTGGTAAGCTATCTCATTTCATACTCACATTACAGCTACAGTGGTAAGCTATCTCATTTCATACTCACGTTACAGCTACAGTGGTAAGCTATCTCATTTCATACTCACATTACAGCTACAGTGGTAAGCTATCTCATTTCATACTCACATTACAGCTACAGTGGTAAGCTATCTCATTTCATACTCACATTACAGCTACAGTGGTAAGCTATCTCATTTCATACTCACATTACAGCTACAGTGGTAAGCTATCTCATTTCATACTCACATTACAGCTACAGTGGTAAGCTATCTCATTTCATACTCACGTTACAGCTACAGTGGTAAGCTATCTCATTTCATACTCACATTACAGCTACAGTGGTAAGCTGTCTCATTTCATACTCACATTACAGCTACAGTGGTAAGCTATCTCATTTCATACTCACATTACAGCTACAGTGGTAAGCTATCTCATTTCATACTCACATTACAGCTACAGTGGTAAGCTATCTCATTTCATACTCACATTACAGCTACAGTGGTAAGCTATCTCATTTCATACTCACGTTACAGCTACAGTGGTAAGCTATCTCGCTTCACACATTTATTACAGCTGCACAGGCATCCCAGGAGTGAAGATAAACAAAAAACTTACCCTTGACACGAACTGGGTCTTGCACTTCGTCTACTCCGCCTCCAGCTATCTCTTTCACTACTCCACGCTACCTTTACCACAATCATTCTTCAACAACAACACCACCACCACTGGTACAGCCAATGCTACCAACAATAGCACCAACAGCAGCAGCAATTTCACTTCTTCAAACCTACATCAGCGTTAACACACCTATATAATTAACTAATGAAGTAATTCATAAGTTTAAGAAATTTTGAAAGACCATAAATAATAAGTAATGTGAAATAATAACTTCAATATATTCAAAGACTCATGAGGCCTTCAAAGTGAAACTCTCCTTCCAACTATTTCCTGACCGCCTTTTTTTATTGGTAAATTTTTTTTATTATTGATGACACTGATTGGTCCAAACTTCCTGCAGAAAGCGATAAAAGATTGAATTTGATTGCTGCTGTAATCCACGAGAAGTTATAATGGAGGGGGATGACTTGTGGGATGACGGGGAGGGAGGGAGGGTGGAGTGACCAAAGAGTTCTAATAAGGATGGCGGAGATGATGATGAAGGGGGGAGCAACCCACTAGTATTAATAAGGATGGAATGATGGTTTATAACTTATACCCATGACAGACCCATGTTACCCCACCCAGAGAGCATCTCAGGTTGCGGGATGCACAGGAATATGTCGTAGGACATCCACACTGCTTCGTGATGTTTTTTTCTGGTATATTGTGATGCCATACAGTATCGACGGATTGATAAGTAAGACACTAGGTATCTACATCAACGAAACGCTTTGCCTTCTGCAGGCTTCTTCAGTCGAATACAGCAATGAATTACAAACCTGGAGAGAGTAGACTAAGTGGAGTTGCAGGATGAGGTAATCAGTCCTGCCTTTATGAAAGATAATAAATTTCTTAATAATAATTTAATAATTAGTGTCTTAAGAGAGTGATTATCTTCCATCAAGATTGAGGGATTAATTAAATGAAATTATATCTTAGCTTCGTCTACTGTATGCAGCATTGTAATTCATCGCCGCATTAAAACTGATGAAACGTGCAGTGCGAGCGAAACGTTTCGCAAATCACAATGTTACACGGGATTTTTTTCGCATGTTCAAAAACTCATGAGAAAGGATTTTTTAAGATTAGAGTACGTATGCGTATAGAGTACGTACGTAGAGTATTAATTTTTGCATTAACATATATGAAAAATATATATCTTTAAACGTAAAAGAAAAATTTTGGAAAGGACTTCTTGCTAATTTACCAATTTTACCTATTCGGCACAAATATATATATATATATATATATATATATATATATATATATATATATATATATATATATATATATATATATATATATATATATATATATATATCACAACATAGAGAATTATTCATGCTTTCTATGCACAGTGGTTGCCACAGGTCATTGGAAGGAGACGTGCGTCGTATATTCCTCGTGTTTGTATACATACAAATTAACACTGTTTTGATACTGTTAAATCTAGTGAGCACCAACTTGCTCATTAGCATACAGACATGTTTTCGTCTGCTTTGCATACAGTAATTACGGATAAAGTAGTGTTAACACGTGGAATAATACGTGAATGTTGTCCGTCCTTTTATGTCTTAAATCTAAATAAACATTTATCGCTATGAATAATCATCTATGATTGATTGTTTCTGTTATACAGTTATTCATTAAGTTTTAGAGTGAATGATTCAGTTACTCAATGAATAACCTAGAGAGAACGAGAGAGAGTGAGAAAGAGAGAGATAGATAGATAGAGAGAGAGAGAGAGAGAGAGAGAGAGAGAGAGAGAGAGAGAGAGAGAGAGAGAGAGAGAGAGAGAGAGAGA